>JAMKQA010010216.1:0-17546 GCA_024699735.1 Posidonia australis | reverse complement strand
TTCCTCGTGCGTAATAGGAATCCTTACCCATCCTCTGGTTAGCAGACATCCAGCCTTCCCATCTGCATCACATGCATTCATCCTTTTGTGGTTTTCCTCGTCTTTCCCATAAAAGACTAGGTGGCGACTCCCTTTTCTTTTTCTTTTATCCTTGCGCCTTCACCATCTCGGCATGGCTGTGATCCCTTTCCCGCTTCCCTCCGGGTCCGGCATGGTCACAGTGTCACTAGGTGGAAACAAGTTAGGTTCAGTAACTAGAACAAAAGAATGGACGCACTCACCTAGAAGATCAAGTTTCTTCAAGATGGAATGGTCATGAACCACAATATCCGTGAGGAAAAGAAGGCCCAAGAAGAACTGGATTACATACTGCATATGGAGGATGTTCACTGGAAGCAATGTTCTAGGATGAGATGGAATTTTGAAGGGGACAGGAATACAAAATTCTACCATTTCTACACCATGAATCGAGCCAAGAAGAATAGGATATCATATTTGCAACTCGATGTGGATCATTCACTGAAAATAGAGACGTGATTGCTAGGAAGCTTCAGGACTTTTTATCAAGCATCCCCTACACAAGTAAACCTCGAAACATTCCCAGCAACATTCACTGCGGTCCAGGAGAGCTGTCAAAGGAAGAGAATATGGAATTCTATGGTATTCCAATTGTGAAGAGGAGATTAAACGGGTGACTATGAATATGCACTCCTTCAAAGCACCTGGTCCTGATGGGTATCATGCGGCTTTTTACCAAAAGAATTGGAGTATGGTGAAATCAGATGTTGAATATGGTTCAGAACTTCTTCATACGAGCTAAGATGCCAGAGAATCTAAACCACACCTACCTCTATCTGATCCCTAAGAAGGACATATGCCTTAACCCAGCTGATTATCATCCTATCAGCCTATCCAATGTGCTTTACAAGATTATCTCTAAAATTCTTGCCAATAAGCTGAAGCCTTCTCTGAGGAGAATAATTGCACCTACCCAAGTTGCTTTCATTGAAGGACGTCAAATTGGAGACAAGGTTATCTTAGTTAGGGAAATTCTCGACTTCATGCATAACCATAGAGGCAAGAAATACTACTTTACTCTTAAACTTGACTTGTCACGTGCCTTTAATAGATTGGAATAGAAGTTCAGTGACTAGATCTATGAACAAATGGGGCTTGATCACAGATCCAAAAAGCTGATTGCATAGTGTTTAAAGACAGTCAACTACTCTATGCTCCTAAATGGAGCTTCGATAGCTAGATTCACTATCACTCGCAGAATACGTCAAGGATGTCCCTTTTCACCCTACGATTTCATCTCTTCCTTAGAACTTCTCACACGCATGCTACATCAGAATTTAGAATATTGGTCTCATCTCAGGAATATCTATTGCTCATAATGCTCCAATCCTAACACATCTTTTGTTTGCAGATGACATTCTCACTTTCGGAATGGTAAAACAAAGAGAACTTCGCATCGTAAGAGCGATCATCAACACCTTTGCGGAGCTTTCAGGTCAACTAATCAACATTGAGAAATCCTCTATCATTTTTAGCTCTAATTGCCCTACCTAGAAGGCTAGTAATCTCAGAGAATGGATGGGAGTTAACAAGAGGATCCTTTGGACAAATATCTTGGCATGTGCTTCCTAACCAACAAAGGTTGTGAAACTAGCTAATAAGCACCTGACACACAAAGTAAACAAATGTCTTCATAGATGGAAATCCAATACCCTCAACCAAGTAGGAAGAACTATTTTTATCAAATCTACTCTATTTGCCCTTCCTGTATACGAGATGGGAACTACCAACATACAACGCTTCGTCTACCAGGATATTGATAAATTCAAAGGAAATTCTAGTGGGGGAAAATGGAAGCCAAAAGATTCTACACCCCAATTGGGTGGCACAAAATTACCCAACCAGCTCATGATGGCGGCCTTGGCATAAAGGATATAGCTACTGCAAATCGTGCCATGGTTGGTAAACTGACTTGAAGATTCCTCAAGGCAAGCCTTGATGCTCTTTGGGCTAGTGTTCTCGAGCCAAATATCTAACTACGCAGGATTTCTGAAACTGCCCTATAAAACCTTTGTACTCATTAACCTTGAAGGTAATCTTCTTTGTCAAGAAACTCTTAAAAGACAATTTTTGCTGGAAGGTTGTGATTGGTAGCAGGATTATCACCATGGATGACAAGTGGATTAAAGATTTCCATACCTACCTAAGAGTGCGTAACTACAATACTTCCATCCCAGAGAAAGTGTGTGAGTTGATCAAAGGAACCACCAGAACTTGGAACCAAGAGATTATCTAGGAACGTTTTGATGATACCACAGCAAGAGCCATCCTTTCGTCTCCAATCTACTACATGGGGGATGGGTATACCTTCGTCTAGATGCCTTTCACCAATGGTGAGTATACAACAAAGTCTGCATATGGTATTATTAGAAATGGGAATTCTGACAAGGCCTCCACTAGCAATGGCAACTACTCCCCTTTTCCTTTCAAGCTCCTTAAAGGGAATGCAGGTCTTCACCCTGTATAAAGAACTTTATTTGGAAATGTGTGCATGATGGTTTGCCTACTCGATAGAAAATCAAGGGATTTGGTTGGATCTCTGATGATAGTTGCCCAGTGTGTGAGAAGAAGGCTGAATTTAACGACCATTTGTTGCTATCATGCGACTTTGCAAAACCTTCTGGAAAAATTCTGAATGCAATAGGAACTTGGAAGAAGAGAATTTCATCAATTAGCTTATTGCTTGGTCTCGTCATCCTTTGGCGGCCTCCAAGGACAAAAGCAAATTCAATCTTGCTACCACATGGGCTTGGATGTTATGGAAGAATCGTTGTGATATTATTCATAGGGGTCGGAAGGTCTCTTTGGATCGTTTTTTTGAAAACGATCTCTTTGGATCGTCTTCTTATGCAGACCAATGGGGTTATGAAGAATCTTTCAAGGATTGATATTGGTGGCTGTTTAGATCATACTCCCTCTCTTCCTGCTCAGTGGATCTCTCCTCCTCAAGGGACCGTCAAGATCAACGTTGATACTGCGATTGGGAGAACAACTGCTATCCTTGGGTTGGTGGCCAGAAGCTATGGTGGTGAACATATTTTTTTCTGCTAGAATAGTTGTCTTGCCTGTCACCCTTATTATGGGTGAAGCTGTGGCTATTCTAGAAGGCATCCTTTTGGCTATCTACCGTCAATGGGCGAATGTTATTGTGGAAAGTGACTGCTTGAACCTAATCCAAGTGCTTAAGGAAGAGTAAGATCTGATTCCTTTGGAAGCAATGGTGGTTATTCAAAAATGTAAGGGAGCGCGGCGATTTGTAGCCAATGTTGAATTTCAATTCATACCCAGATCTTGTAACTCCTATGCTCACAAGCTAGCGCACGCAGCTCTCAGTCGTATGGCATGTATTTCCTCTTGATCGGCTTCAGGAGTGGAGTGGATTTGTAATCAAATTCTTATTGAAAAATCAAACTGAGTTTGGAACTGGAATCCCACTTTCTAAAAAAAAAAAAAAAAAAACAATCCCACCAACCTGCTTAAGTTCTTCATGCTAAATATATTCCATGTTGCCTGCAGCAATCTGTTCAGTTCTCCTCATCAGCTTTACAACATGATTCCTCCATTTTCCATCACTCCCGCTCTTAAACTATGGCCAACCCTTACATCGCAAGGCCATGGACGATCCACCAAGCAAATCTATAATCACTTGCGCTCAGCTGCTAACGGTCCAACCACCTAACAGTTCCCATTCCGCAGATTTTGAGCACTCCGGCCTCCACTTCCACCGAGAATCATGGTGTTTAGCTGACGCCTAATTGTTCAAGCCCTACCATTACGCTCTATCTTACGACGTTTCTTCAATCTTGAAGTTCAATATGCAAGGGACACGACGAAACGCCCGAACACTTGTTCCCCCAGCTCGCGCCATTCTGTTTGGAGGCCTGCATAGTCATCAGCTACAATCTTCACTTCAAACGGTAATGCATACGTTAATCAGGAATCATGACAGCGATGGACTCTGCTGTTCCTTTCTGACTGCTGCATGGTTCATCTGGAAGCAACGTTGTGCAATTTCTTTTAGTTAAGCTGCACTTCCCGAGGACCCAATCCACCAAATATGTGACAGTCACTCTTATGTATCTTCTAATCCAAACTAATCTCTGGCTTGCAAGTTTTTACTCTCTCTCTCTCTTTGTGTGTGCCAGGAAACTTTGTAATAGATCATATTATAGCTAATGATATTGAGCTTGCTCCAAAAAAAAAAGGGGAAAAACTCTCTGATATTTTTATTTTCTTATTGCCAAAAAAAAAGAAGGTAGGGGTAAACAGCCACCCAGTTGAAATATCTATTGGAATTATTGAAACGGCTAGAATGGTTGGTATTGTTTAGAGTCTTTTTTGTAGTGAACGCAATAGTCACACATGCCAGTTACCAACGTCCAGACAAGATTCCAAAATTCTGGCATTCAAAATTGACAAAGATTACTGTCATTCAAACATTTTCAAATTGCTCCACAAGTATCATAATACACAAAAGAATGCACTAAAATAATTATTAATTAGGTACAGTACAAACCAAATATCAACATTCTTCATCGCCAGCATCACTGGATGCTTTGTCACCCTCCATGAAACTATCAAAGAATTCGTCAAGATAACATGGGCAGTCCTCATTCCAGCTCCCACGGTGAGCAGTGGCACGCCAGTGCTGGTCTGCAATCATTTCAGGAGAAAGTCCCCATTGCTCGAGCTCCTCGTTAGAGTGGTGAATGGCAAGGCTGTATTCACCACCTGTCCCCAGCTGCAAGACCCGGTGCTCACAATTTTCAGGGTTATTGAGTCTCTCAAACTGGTCTACCGTCCACTTGAACCACTTCATGAGAAAGACCCTGGAAGTCAGGCCATGAGAAACAATGATAAGGTCGGTTTCAAAGCTGTCATCCTGGTTCAACCTCTTCATGTCGATGTCCCTCCACAAGGTTTCCATGAAACCTGCAGCAAAGCACCGATCATAGTCAATAATTCGTTTTTGAGACCAGTACATCATGGAAACCACTCTGACCCAAAAAGTAATGAAAACGAAATGATTAATTCAGTACTGAAAAATTCAACATGGAAAACATTCTTGCTCAGTCCACTCAACACGAAAACCACACTTTTGTAAATTGTAAAATGTAATTCAGTTTCATTTGAAAGTTCTCTTTGACAGCCTTACAAGAGAAAATACTTGATGGTATTTTGGTGCATCAAAGAATACCATAAAACATCAATCATTTTTTAACTACTAAGTCATAGATAGAAACTTGGGTTTATTCATATTGCAACAACAAAGTGTTTGGTTTTATCTTTAGCAAACTAATTAGTTTCATGTGTGCTCTTACAAAAGATTCAAAGATGTAGAGCCCTTTGAGCTTTTGATTAAATGAAGAAGAAAGATAGAACACCATTTGGCACTACTTTATACCCAAAATTCTTTTTCCCATTTCATCCATCCTCCATTAAACTGCCTAAATGCCATTTGATTTTACCATTTTGCCAGTATTCACATAATGACATTGAAATTTGACTCACAGCAATCCTTTTGTTTATGAGAAGGTGAGGCCTATCACTAAATCAATGGTTAGACGTTGAACAATTTTTAACTCTTGAAACAGAGTTGTTCCACCAAAGCCTAGTTAATAAATTAGTAATGTCCTTTCTGGAAATACTGATACCTAACAGAGGTACAGATAGATTTTAAACATGTTCATAACAAAAGCAAAATATGTACCATTTTCTATAAAAATAGGATTAGGTATGGACTTGAGGTGAAGGACGTTCGCTGTACAACCAGTGACAGAAATAGAAAAACACAAAAAAGGTACATTTTATTAGTAGCGGCAGATGTCAAAATCACATCCTTTTCCAATCAAGAAGTCTTAAGGTTCCAACCAACAGCACACGAACATCAACCATTTCGCCTAAAACTGATCTACAAAAACAGAGACACAAGAAAATGACAACACCATTTTATATACGACAGGAATAACTTCCACAAGGATCGCAAATGGTCCAAAATCCAGATGCAAATCATCTTTTGGACCAATTCTAATTCTCTTGCTTATCAGGTTAATAACTTCAGAAATAAGACTACCCTTCCCTTCCCCTAACCACAATCAATAACTTGATAATGTTTCTTTTGTTATACTAACAATCAACACAGACATCAATTTATAAAATAAAAAAAAGCTTAGTTTTTACAAGAAATGACATAGTACTTCTTCGAAAACCACGTTCTATTGGTAGATCATAACAATTCCACCTAAAAGCCCAAAACCAACAAGACCAGAAAAAAAAAGAAAAAAAAAAGGGTAGTGTCGAGATGCAAAGGTTTTTCGTCATCTTACTTGAGACCCTGTCGTAGACATCGGCAGCGGATTCCCCGTCAGGGAAGCGGAAGAAGAACCTCCCGAACCTCTCCCTGGTCTGCTTGACGACCTTCATCCTCTCCTCCACCTGGAAGTTCCCGAAGTCCTGCTCCCGGACCCGGCACTCCTCCCGGACCCCGATCACCCGCTCCCTCGGGAACGCCTTCCCGATCTCCCGCAGCGTCGACCGGGTGCGGACGTAGGGGGACACGTAGAAGTACACCTTCCAGCTCTCCTCCCCGTCGGCCGACACCACCCGCCGAATGCGCTCCCCGGCCTCGCGGGCCTGCGCGGCCCCTAGCTGGGTGAGGGGGATCTTGTTGTCCGGGGTCGTCGTGTAAGCGGAGGTGTCGAGGTTCCCCTGGCTCTCGCCGTGGCGGACCAGGATGATACGCTTCGGGAGCTTCCTGTTGTTGTTCATCTCTCCTCCCTGTTCTCCCTCATCTCCTAGCTGTAATTTATGTGCAGTTGTTGGCATCTGTTGCTATTTATATGTTTGTTAAGTTTGGTGGAACGTGGGTGTGGCATGGAATTTGAGTTTTGTGGTTCAGGAAATGGTTTGTGTAGTTATGAAAATTGTTACGTAGACACCTCATTTATTTTATTTTTCTGTTTTTTAAAATAAAATTTAATTATATAATTAATTAATCTATAATATAATATATTATGGGTTAAGGTTTCATTCTAATTTAAATTATATTTATTATTAATTTTTAATTTAAAATTTAACGGTTAGAATTTAACAAAATATGTTAAATGTTAAGACCTTTAAATCAAGAATCAATAGTTGTTTAATTTAAATGAAAATTTCACTATGTATTTATGGATATCTAATAAATATATCTATACGGTTATTTCTTATTCTTTATGTCTTTATGAAAAATAAAAAATTACCAACATATTCCTTATATGTAGGCACCTACATAAAAAAATGTTTCCTTTGTGATTTATATCCGAATTGTTTTATTTCTCTATGGATAAAAAAAAAGGGGAAAAGAATCCGAATATAATTTATTCCTTGCCTGCGCATCGTGCAGGTGTTTTACCTGTAAGAATCTATACTAGTCGACAAATATAAAGAGGACTTCTGAACGGAATAATAAAGTATACTTGGTCAAGTTTAAAGCATAGATTTCTTTTTAATAAGAAAAAAAAAAGATTTCGTTATCATAAGAAAAAAAAAAAAAGGAATAATAAATCATCCGAACAAAATGATACAAGACCCATCTCTCTTAATGATCCGTCTAGGTGCATCACGTTTAAACAGTTTTGAGTTAAGGTTGAATTTGTAAAATTTAGCTCTGAGTCCAGCTCACGTTTGAGTTAGCGTGATGAGTTAAAAAATGTGCAAGTTCTACGTATGAACCAACTGGCCTCGATTATACCACCATTTATTTATTATCCACATATCTTCATCATAAAAATAATTAAAACGAAAATTGTGTCGGTGTTATTTGACCAAGATGCCGGCCAACTTTTCTGCCTTCTTACCTGAAATCACACGATACGTAGATATCAAGAACACCAATCTTGTTTTCAACCCCTCGTGAACCGATCTTTCGATTTGAGTTTGAGCGGAACTTGATTCCGTGTTCAAGTTTGACCTGTTAGACAACAACTAAAGTCCTAGAACAAGCTAAGGTTTGGTTCCAACTTCAAGGACAACCTGAGGCAGCCTGGCACACCTCAGCCACCATTCTCACACATCCGACGACGTTGTTTCTTTGAAGTGCCAGAAACTTGCAGTTAAAGACAACGAGAATCATTCTCCAACCTGCTTAAATTCTTCAACATTCCAATCGATAGTTGCGTCGCAGGTGCAAAATGGTTGGTCATTCTTTCTCAAGCATTGTTTTTTTTAACAACCATAACATCATTGTCGCTAAAATTTCAAAAACTTCGGGTATTGGTAATTGGTATCTTGTTTGTATGGTGCTCCCTGTAAGACCACGTGGTCGTCTACTATTTGGAATATCAACTTTCGTTTTTCTAGAAACTTTTAACGCTCATGGATTTTTAAAAGCAATTTTAACGCAATTCTGTCAGCCTTCGAGGTAGTTCGGAGGTCAGACTGATGAAATGTTTGACTTCAGGAATTTTGTCTCAAGAACAGGGTTAATGGATATAGAACATACGGAGCCAACTTATACATGAACGAATAAAAGGTTACAACTTTTCAACATTAGGGAAAGACTTAACAGAGCAAAACTGGATTCAAGTTGGAGATCAATATCCCCTCACTCTATAGTCTCACCTCTCTTGGCAATTAGCTCAGACCATTGCCCAATCCTATTGAATTAAGAAAGTAAGAAATTTAAAAGGAAATTTACCTAGACAGATTTGGACTAAAAATGACAAATACTTCACTTTCATGGACTCTACGTGGACAGATCTAAATGGCAATATTATTTCAAAACTCTAGAGGTTTCAAAAAAAAGATTCTGGTCTGAAAGAAGAAAACCATCCTCAACTGGAAGTTAGAAATTCTTGAAATTACTAACAAAATAGAAGTCATTCAAAACCTGAATTCTAATTCTAATGATTCCATTTTGCAGGAAAAAAATTCTTTAGAGTATAGGTTGCACTATCTTTATTCTCTGGAAGACTTCTGAGCATAGAGAACCAAATTGACCTGGCTTAATAAGGGCAATAGGAGCATTTGGTTTTTCATATCACAGCAACTAATAGGTGACAGAAAAAATTTATTCATAGTTTTATTTGCAGGAATTCTACTTCTAATAATCTTGATGATATCTCAAAGGAATTCATTGATTCTTTTGTTAATATCTTCAAGTACTCTAATCCATCCCCTATCTTGAATAATTTTTTTCATTTGGTCAACACCATAAATATTAATGATAATGTTATTTTATATAACAAACCTATGCTAGAGGAACTCTAGGAGAATATTTTTGCCATGAAGCCAACAAAAGTCCCTAACCTTGACGGTTTTTCAGCATTGTTTTATCAAAAAGGATGGAACACTCTGCATTATGATATTTTGTGTTTCACCAATTCTGTTTTTGATAATCCAAATATTATTGAGCAATGCAATGCTACTTTCTATGCCTTATTCCTAAGAAAAAGATTTGTGAATATCCTACTGATTTTAGGCAAATAAGTTTAATGAATGTCCTCTATAAAATCATATCTAAGCTTGTCTCCTCTAGATTGAAACCTGTCCTTCAAAGCATCAGTTGTGATAGAATTTTGATAATATTATAGTGGCTAGGAAAGCTATTCATTATACGACGAGTACCAAAAGAACTAAAAGTTATGTCGCACCCAAACTTTACATATCAAAAGATTTTGATAGAATGGAATGAACCTTTTTTATGTAGGCATTAAAAAGACTCAGGTTTAATCAAACATTCACTAGCATGGTCGTGTAATGTGTCACAATAGCTAATTTCTCTATCATAATCAATGGGTCTCCTCAAGGTAAATTTAGGAATTGTAGGCACTCCGATTTTGCAATCACTTGACAGTAGGCTTCTCTAGAAAATGCTTTGGTTACAATCATCAAAACTCACAATTTTCAAACATAAAATCTAAACCTTAACTCCACCAAAACCCTCAAGTCCACACAAGCCCAGTCACGCCCACACAAACCCACTCTAACCTAATCAGAGCAAGAGACAATAATTGAGAATTAAAACCAAACGAAAGTCATTTAAAACACTTAAAATCCAATTAATTAAATAAAAACCCTAATTCAAGTCAAAACTAAATAAAATTCACTTAAAATCCAATTAATCAAATGAAAACCCTAATTAAAGTCAAAATCCATTTAAATCATTTAAAACCCTAATTAATTAAACCCAAAACCCTAATTAAAAGCCAAAACCCTTGAATTAAATCCAAAACCCTAATTAAAACACAAAAAAACTTAATTAAGCTAAAAACCCAATTAAAATCCAAAAAAATCCTAATTAAACTAAAAACCCTAATCGAAATCTAAAACCCCTAACTAAAACACAAAAACCCTAATTAAACTAAAACCTTAATTAAAATCCAAAAACCTAATTAAATTCAAAATCCTAATCAAAATCTAAGAACCTAAAACCTTAAAATAATTAAAATCCTAAAAACCCCAAAGTAATTAAATACCTAAAAAACCCTAATTTAAAATCAACTAATTAAATCACAAAATCCAAAAATTTAAAAAATCAAAGTCTTAATTAAAATCATAAAATACTAAAACTAAAATCATCAAAACAAATAATTGAAACCCAGAACAAAAGAAAAAAAAACAAAACCTTAAAACTAAAACAAAAATCCAAAACCTTAATTAAACAAAATCAAAAATTTAAAGAATCAAAACCCTAAAATCCCTAAAAAATCCCAAAACAAAAATAAAACAAGAAAACCTAAAATAATTAAAACCCTAATTTAAAACCAATCAATTAAACCTTAAATCACAAAATCAGAAATTTAATTAAAATCATAAAACATAAATAAAAAGCCTAAATCTAAAACTCAAAATCTATTAAAAACCTTAAAAAACAAAACAGAAAACCAGAAAAACCCTAAAAACCTTAAGTCCAATTGTCAGGCCCAATACCCCGTCAATCACAAACATTATGAACAGAAGAAAATAATTCCAGCAAGCCTTCATCGCCGACGGTAGTCCGAGTTTTCCAGCGAGATCTCCGACGTCAAATCCCAATCAACAACTGTCCCTCTTCGATCTCCCGTGATCTTCGGTCTTTCCTCCTCCAGCACGTGCTTCATCTAACGATGCTGGCCCCCTGAGAAAGAGGATCGACATCTCTAGAAGAAGCCCATCAAAGCTTAAAAGGGACTCGTCGCCGATCCTGGCTTCCATCTTCTTCCAGCCTCTCCAAGTGCGATTCAGCCTCCAAAAGCGAGCAGTCAATCCACCCTAGAGACCCAGCATCCTTCCACGGATCTAGAGCACCTCCTTCCACCCATTTTCGCAACCCAGAACCTCTAGCCACCGTCGCTAGAGCAACTAGAGGACTGTCGTCGAGCGCCGCCGGGGAGACAGCATCACTAGCTAGGTATGCCCCTTTCCCTTCTATTTCAATCCAACATGCCCCCGTAGGTTTAGTGGATCCACCTGGATCAAATCATGGTGGGGATACGCTCCTTGCACACCGTCAACCTCCCTCCGGCGATGGGTTCCCTATCGCCAACGAGGCCTCAAGCCTCCTGACCCTAGGTGAGGGCCCGTGGGTCTCTCCTCCCTCCTCCTCTTCTTTCCTCTTCCTCCCTGGACTCCCTCCGCTCCAGAGGAGTCTCCCCAACGTCCACGATCAGCCGACGCCGACGCTCTGCACCGTCGACCGCAGTCGGGGAGTCGCTGGAGCTCATCGGGCGCTCCCGCTCCAAGCCATCGCTTCAGGGAGCCTCGTCGCCTCCCCACGAATTCCACCGCACCGCCACGCTATCGCCACAACCCTCAGAGCGCCGCCCCCACCGCCACCGTGCCTGTCGCCGACGTAGGGGATGGGAAGAACACCTTAGGCCATCCTGGTCCACGCCGATGCTTCCCAGAGCCTCTCCGTGACTCCCCATAGCTCTCCCAGCCCTCGCTGTGCTGCTCCAGGCGCTGCATCACCACTAGCATCCTCGCTGTCATCTTCCCCGACGCCGATAGACCACCTCGCCAGAACTAGAGGTGGGGAGAGCATCCCAAGCTTCCCCATCCTTGTCCAACCCATCATAGATCTTCACCGCATCGCCCTCGAGCTTCCTCGACCGTCATCCACCTTCTTCCGCCGCTGGACCGCCCCTAGGTCATCGCTGGAGCACATGCCAAAGTGGAGACGTCAGCGATCCACCGGTGATCTTCGAAGGGGAGATTTTTAGGTTAGGTCCTTTAGTTTTAGGATTTTCCTCTTAGGTCCTTAGACTTTTTTATTTAGGTCCTACTTTTTTATATTTAAGTCCCTGTGGTTTTAAATAATCTTTTACTTCTTTTATTATTCTTGTAAATATTGCATTCTTTACCCTATTTCTTTTAACTTTTATTTTTAGTCCTGTTTATGCATGTTTTCTTACACTTAGACCCTTGCATCCATGTTTTCTTTGTAATTAGGTCCTGATATTTTGCTTTGAGCCCCTCAAAAATTTTAAAAATGAGTTTTCTTTGTGCATTTTGCATACTAAACCCCAAGAAATTTTATAATTGCATTAATCATCATAAAAGCCCAATTTTTATCACATTTAAGTCCTATAAATTTGCATGCAGGCCCCTGAGTTCTTAACATACAATCGCTGAGCCTAGGAAATTTGCATCTAGACCCCTAGATTAATTTTAAATCCACCATTTAGAGTTTTAATTGCTTTCTCACATATTTTTGATATTTTCCACTTATTGCATTCCATATTTTGCATTTAATCATAGATTCCATTTAAAAATCATGTTTTCACCGTGAATTGATCTTTAGTTTCATATTTTAATCACATTTGCACTCATGTGTGAATTTTGCACATTAGACCTTGAGTTTTCAGGAAATTATCAAGGTGTAATTTTCACACATCTTAGTACCACATTCACAATAGATCCGTCATCTGCACATTAGAACAGAAGTCATTGAATATATTTTGATCCAAATTCTCACCTTTTTTGTAAATTTTACATTTTAGTCCTTGTACTTGTCCTTTATTGTGTTTACATCGTTTATTGCTTTTAAGACCTTATCCTTTTCACATTTTCTTGCAAATAACATTTTCTTGACATTTGACATACATTTTGGCATAACTTAGACCATACATCATCCACATACATGCATTTAGCACATCTGGCCATTAAAATGACCAAATTGCTTTTGTGCCACTATTTCATGCACCTACATGTTAGTTTTTGCACTCAGTCTTGCATACTTCTTGTCCAAGTCATTCCTTAGAACTTTTTACACACTTCGTTACACATTCATGCATTTGATATAGCATTTTGTTGCATTTGCGTGTCAGTCCATCCCTTTTTAGAGAGCTTGCATCCCATGTGTTTCTTTCGTGGATTTTTCTTCGCTTTGTTTTCGGAGTCCCTCATCCAACATTCGATTTGGTTTTCATTTACTCCTACATTTTGGATTTTTTCAATTTGATTTGGATTTCATCGCCTAAGGGCATACACAAACTGACTGAAAGGCCCACACGTACATTAGCCAATTTACAGATTATTTCTCCTTCTTGATTTTCACGACTCTCTATGATTCCGAGGACTTAGGGTGACCCCATTTTTTATCTTTTTGATATGAGGATGGTTTTCCGAGGCATTCTCTCCAAAAGCACTGTCGTTTTATGTGATTTTCTTCCCATGGCGTCGTTTGTCTGTTTTATGTGGGTTTCTTTGCAATTTTTCCATTCCGATCTCCCTGGTGTTTTCTGAAATTCTAATGATTTGGGTCTGTTGTATTTTTGATCCCCTTAACGCTGGTGTGATTTGCTGAGCCTTTCTTTACAAAAACGTCGTCATTTTATGTGAATTTCTTCATAGGTCAAAGTTTGCCTATTTTACGTGGACTTCTTTGCAATTTTTCCATCTCGATTTCCACAATGTTTTTCATGATTCTGATGACCTGAATTGTTTTCATTATTGATTTTCTTAAGGCCTGTAAGATTTTTCGAGTCTTTCTGGAAAAAAACCTCGTCATTTCATGTGATTTTCTTTGTTGTGTCATATTTTATGATTTCATCATTTCATGTGGATTTCTTCGCAGTTTTCTCATACCACCTTGCACATCCATCTAGTCTTGTCTTGGCATTCATATTAGCACGTTTAGAGCATGATCTAGGTTTAGCAAACATTCATCCAACCTTCAGCAAGTAAATTATAAAAAGACTGAGCTTCTCGAACTTACGGGGGTGCCTAGCACCTTCCCCGTGCGTAATAGGAATTCTTACCCATCATCTGGTAAGTAGATATCTGGCCTTCACATTTGCATCTCATGTATTCAATCCTTTATGGTTTGTTTGCGATTTTCCTTGTCTTTCCCTTAAAAGAATAGATGACGACTCCTTTTCTTTTTCGTTTCATCCTATCTTGCGCCTTCGCCATCTTGGCATGGCTGTGATCTCCTCTCTCTAACGCGACTCCGCGTTGGACCCCTGGGTTGGCATGGTCACAGGAATCATGGAGGCTTTTGGCAAGGTTGTCCTCTCTCTCCTTTTTTTTATCTTGTGCATGGAAATTCTTTCTCTGATGATCAATGATGCTAATAATATACAGAGAATTCATGGTTTGAAGCTGGTTAATGATGGACTGAGTATTTTCATCTTCTCTTTACTGATGATATCTTGCTCTTTTGTGTGTTTTCTATCCCAAATTCTTTCAACTTGAAGAATGTTTTGGATAATTTTTTTACTATGTCTGGTCAAATTATAAATTATCAAAAGTCTTGTATTATTTTCATTAATAACTGCCCCAATACTCTAAAAGATCAAATTGAGAATATTTTCATGGTTCTTGGTATGGATAAAAATGATACTTATTTAGGTAGTTATCTATTCAACGGTAGGCCTCAAATTAACTTCCACAATAGCATTAAAAGAAAATTTAACTCTAGACTCAAAGGTTGGATGGCTAAAACTCTTTCTCATGTTGGTAGAACTACTTTGATTAATTCCATTCTTTCTTCTATGCCTATTTACTCTATGTCTACTACCATGCTTCCTAAAAAAATTCATAAGTCTTTCAATGCCTCTTTTGCAGATTTTTGGTGGGATTTTAATGATGGTAAAAAATATTACTATCTTACTGCATGGAAGACCTATCTTACTCCTATCTCTAGAGGTAGCCTTGGCATGAGAGTTTGTTAACATATCTTTGCTTCTCAAGTTTGTTTGGAGATTCATCAATGACCCTGATTCTCTTTGGGTTAGAGTTCTTTCTTTTCAATATTTCAGGTATATTGATTTTTGGACTATGAATGTTAAGAATTCAAATTTTGATTTTTGGAATTGTCTTCTTTCTATTAGGCATATCATGTATCAACATTGTTGCAGGAGTATTGGTAAAGGAGATAACATTAATATATAGTGTGACGTTTGGATTCCAAATTTTCATTTTCCCATCACCCCCATCAAGTTCAATAATCCTATGCCCAACTTGGTTTCTGATATTATCATCCTAAACACTAGATCATGGAATATTGCTCTAATTTTAAAAAAAAAATTTGTCCTAGTGATTGTCAACCTTATATCAAATATTCATCTCTCTCAAGATCCTAACCAAGTGGACAAATTTATGTGGTCTTAGACAAGGAATGGTTCCTTTAGCTGCAAGTCTGCCTAGCTCACCTTATTGATTGAAAGGCAAAATGTTTCAAGATCTACCTCCCACAACTACAAGAACCATTTACATAACAAAGGGAAGATACCACTTAGGATCCTTATTTTTTTTATGGAGAATTTATAACAATGCTATTCCCAATAGGAAAAACTTATTCAAAAGAAAGATATTAGAAAACCCTATTTATTCTATCTACAGCAAACATGAAGAGGATAATTATCATTTTTTTCTTGTACTTTTGCAACTGAAATTTGGAAAAAATCGAAATGGTGTAGTAGAGATCCACTTGGTAGAGATCTTCCAATCCAGAGTTGGATGCAAGGGTGGCTGGATGCTCCTTTCATGACAAGGAAGAGGGACTACTCCTCTTTTTCAAAGACAGCCATCACACTCAGGTTTATTTGGAAACGAAGATACATAGCAATCTTTGAAAGGAAGAAATTGAGCACGTCCAGCATTATCACTCTCATTAACACAAATTACCAAAGTCACTATGGGTTCAAGGAATATCATCAAAGGGAATATGAAGAAGATAGAACAAAAAAAAAAACCAACTAGCATAGTTGCCATAGTCGTTGGGAGTCCCCTCTATTACTCCTTTGGTTGTAGGTTCAATACCTACCTTTCTCATGTTGTGTGGGATTTTCCTACACTCTCTTGTTGTATGAGATTTATTCCCACACCTTTGTTCATAAGTTTCGATCTTGTGACCTATAGACTCTCCTTAAAAGGCAAAAACCAATGGATTAAGTAGGGTAGGTTAAAAAAAAAGAAGATAGATCAAAATGGTGTAAGCCTCTGAAAAGTTACCTTATAAGTAACACTGACGCTTGTTTCTTTATCCAAGGAGCTTCGTCAAATGTGGTGGTGAGAAATCCCACCAGTGATCATGTCTTCTTTGTCAACCACCAAATACATGGAAGGTCGACTTTTGAGGCGAAAAGCATGGCAATGAAGGAAGCCATTGATATTGTCATAGATAGAGGATGGAAGAAGGTGATCTTTGAATGGGATTGCAAGTATCTACTGGATGCCCTAAATGGAAACCCTAACGAAGTGAACTGGAGAACTCTAAGTTGGGTGCTTAACTGCAGGCTTAGAGCTAATAATAGGGATTTTTTTTTCAACCAATCAACCGTAAGGCCAATAATGTAACCCATAGTTTGGCCCATGAGGCACTATTTTGCTATGATATGTTAGGATCAAATGGATCCATTAGTTTTCCTAGTATTTCCTCTCTTATACTTGAGGAAAAACTCTAAGTTTAATAAATTCTTATTAGGCTTTCAAAAAAAAAGTTCTTCGCTAAGGAGTTGCAGTTTATTACTATGTATAAAGAAGAAACCACAATACAAGCTATTAAAACCTCAATTTTCTCAAGCATATAAAAAACATAGAATGATGTAATATGTTAGGAAATATGTGCATACACAAGGAGAATAGATGAAAATCCATAAAGAAAATAAATGAGAAAACAAACAATCACAAACACAAAAAATTGCATGATTCGACAATAACCTACGTCAATGGATGGAAGAGAGAGGAGAGATTATTATAGTCAAAAGAGTATAAAGGAGAAAGAAAATCTTCCAAGACAAAGAAGAAAATCCTAGAAGTCTAATACACCTAAGAGAGATGATAGTGCCACAATACCCACGTCAGTCTCTGTAATTTCTTGTTTAAGTTTATTTTACCTTAATACATATGACTCATACTGTAAACACCCAAATTTAGCCTACAGGTTGATCA
This sequence comes from Posidonia australis, assembly GCA_024699735.1. Taxonomy (NCBI): domain Eukaryota; kingdom Viridiplantae; phylum Streptophyta; class Magnoliopsida; order Alismatales; family Posidoniaceae; genus Posidonia; species Posidonia australis. The sequence continues at coordinate 110 of JAMKQA010010216.1, read as the reverse complement.
AATTCTAAAAAGCTACAAAAACTTTAGAAAATTAAACAAAACGTCAGAAAACCCTAGAAATAGTTTTAAAACCTAATTCAAACATTAAAACCCTAAAATTAGGTCAAATT
>JAMKQA010010215.1:0-15924 GCA_024699735.1 Posidonia australis | reverse complement strand
CTTGGGATGCAAAGGAGAAGCCCCAAAATACGAACTTTGATTGTTGGGTGGAAGGAGGAACTCAAGCAAAAACTTGCTAAAGTGCAGATCTGTTCTCAAATTTCAGCACCAGAGTTTCTCCCAAAGATTGTGTTTCTCTTGCAATAGAAAGGTTTTTCTCTCACCAAACAAGTGTCCTGGAATGGTTGCTCTAGGGGCCTTTTATAGTGTTCTCTAGGAAGGTTACAAAGGAGTCTTGCAAACGAAAAGCCTCGAATATTAGTTGGAACATTCGTTTGCAAGAGTAACAGCCCAGAAGGCCGAAGGTCAACAGCTAGAGCTAGGCGCCTGCTTGGTGCACCACCTTGGTGCGCCACCTTGGTGCGCCACCGTGGTGCGCCACCTTGGTGCGCCAAGTTGATGCGCCAGCCCTGCTCACAAATATCTGATTTAGGCTCTGGCTAATGGGTTTGGGGCTCGGTTTAAGGCCTGATCGCATCCAAAGCAACATAGGGACTCCCATTCCTGGGTCACCTCAAAATCGGGGTGTCTACACCGTCCCAGTTAAACAAGAAAGAAACTTGCTATTAGCCATAAGTCGCTTAACCGGTGGATGCACTAAAGGTGGCGACTCGCGTGTCGAGGTGCAGATGCTAATGTAGGTGATGTCCCTCTAGATTGTCAAAGTGATCGCGCGCCGAAGCTAGATAGGTATGCGCACGGTTTCGAGCGACACGAATGCTGGTGTATGTGTTGCTGATGCTAAAGTGCCACTGTGTTGTAAGTGAATACTGATGAAGTGCGCATTGCAAATGTGTGATGTGTTGATGATATGGAATATGCCTGATTACGATGCATGTGCTGTGTAGATGCTAGCTAGTACATGCAGATGCAAATGGATGCTGTGATGCTTGATGAGTTGATGGACTCATCGCCGAACAGTTTTAGTTATCAACCTGAGGAAAAGAGGGGCGTGGCAAGGCTGACAGGCTTGCTGAGCGAAAAGGTGACTGTGACGAAAGTCATCTGAGTATTTGGGGGTACCAATCCATAAAGAAAGGGGGCATCCTAGGTCTTGTTCGCCTGAACAAGGTCCTAGGGGGACGACAAGATATCGGACTCGTCGGGCCGATAAAGAGGAACAAGATAGAACCTAGTCGCTGTCGGTGTACAGACAGGTCAGCTAGAAGCAGACAGAAAGGAGAGAGTTGGCAAGTTATCGGACTTGCCAGGCCGACAAAGAGAAAGAGGATAGAACCTAGTCACTGTCGGTGTACAGACAGGTTGACTAGGAGCGGACAGAAAGGGGAGAGCTGGCAAGTTATCGAACTTGCCGGGCCAACAAAGAAAGAATGGATAGAACCTAGTCACTATTGGTGTATGGACAGGTTGACTAGGAGCAGACAGAGAGTGAACCGAGTCGTTAGCAGGATATAAGCAACGGCTGGAAACCACCAAGAAAGAGTGAATCGAGTCATTACCAGGATACAGGCAACGGCTAGGAACCGCCAAGAAAGTGTGAATGAAGTCATTACTAGGATACAGGCAACGGCTAGGAACCTCCAAGAAAGAGTGAACCAAGTCATTACCAGGATACAGGCATTGGCTGGGAACTGCCAAGAAAGAGTGAACCGAGTCGTTACCAGGATACAGGCAACGAGTGGGAACCGCCAAGAAAAGAGTGAACCGAGTCGTTACCAGGATATAGGCAACGGTTGGGAACCCCCAAGGAAAGTGTGAACCGAGTCATTACCAGGATACAAGCAATGACTGGGAACCGCCATGGAAAGAGTGAATCGAGTCGTTACCAGGATACAGGCAACAGTTGGGAACCACTAAGAAAGAGTGAACCGAGTCGTTACTAGGATACAGGCAATGGCTGGGAACTGCCAAGAAAAAGTGAACCAAGTCGTTACTAGGATACAGGCAATGGCTGGGAACCGCCAAAAAATGAGTGAACTGAGTCATTACCAGGATACCGACAATGGCTGGGAACTACCAAGAAAAGAGTGAACCGAGTCGTTACCAGGATACAGACAACGGCTGGGAACTGCCAAGAAAAGAGTGAACCGAGTCATTACTAGGATACAGGCAATGGCTGGAAACCGCCAAGAAAGAGAAAACAAGTTGCTGGTCTGATGTTGCCTCGCTCGAGGCGCTCTTTGTAGTTCGGCAAGGTAAGGGTAAATTTGTAATCTGCCAGATTCCACTGAATTCTATATGTAGCTGACTTTGCTCTGAAGGGTGCCTCTACAAACTATCACAAGGCACGCGGGAGCCTCTAGCAGGTGATCTAGGCTCAAAATTCCTCTACACACTGATAGCGGCAAAAATGGTATTTTCGCCTCGAACCATCGAGTTCTAAAAAAGCTTGAGCATAAGCTGGATTTTGGTGTAACGGGGCATTTCTGATCCCCACACGGAAGTCAAATCTTTGTAGACCAATTGTTCTGGTAAGATTGGGCCTTCTTGCAATTCAGGAAATGATACAGACTTTTCTGTAAATTTTCCCCAGACTGTCCTTTAGACTCCAACTACTGTTCCATTGGTGATGCTCATTCTCTGGCTATACACTCGAAGTATTCTCACCACTTCTGACTGCATGCGCTGAGCTCCTGGTTAATATAGAAATTATAAGGGCCTTTTCGCAAAATTTCTAGTTTTGATTCATTCAAGAATATTCCAAAGTAATGGATAGCCTGATGCTAAATTGAGTTCACTGGATCTATTCTGGTTGGTGGACCCTATCAAGAGGAAACTTTCTGGCACCTGGAGAAGTCTAGGGACCTGTTTGTAATTTTTGGAAATTGTTGTAAAAATCTGCAAAATTGATTGTCGGGGTTGATCCGAGTGGCGATCCCAATCCTAGAAACCTTGACTAGAGTCCTGGAGGCTGCACAGACTTTTTTGGCTCTTCTGACTTTCTAAGGGACGGTTCTGCCCTTCACTAGGTAAATTGCAGTTTGGTCCAAAGTTCTACAAAAATTACCAGAGGACTGGAGCAAAAGTTTCAAAACTCGCGGGACCCACTAGCGGTTGCTCCTGTGGGAATGAGTGCATGGCGGTTGGCCTTCTTCTCCAATCTTTTGCATGCCTTCTTCATTAACTAAATAAAAGCCAAGCCATTTAAACCCCTCTTACCAACCTTACAAGCCATCCCTCCTCATCTACGTCTCCTCATATCCTGCTTCCTCTTCCCCACCACGAGGGCGGCTAGGGCGTGGAGCGATGGAAGAAGACCTGGTGCAGGCACAATAGAGGATGACTTGGTGAGAGCTCTGGCTCAGCGGAGGTGCACGGGCATGAGGAGCGGTGTGAGCACGGCAGAGTAGGGCTTGGTGCACGACACGGACCCTGGCGAGGCATGCTTCACTGGCGCAAAGGGTTAGGAACGGCGGCAACATGGTAACTCGCTTCTCCCTATTTCCCTTCCTTGTTTTTGCTTCCGGGGGTGGTGAGCTCGGGGGCTACTTAAAGGCGCCGGTGACGGGGCTTGTTGGAGCGATGTTGCACGAGAATGGCGGAGCGGTGACTGCACGTGGGACTCCGTGGAGGGGTGACGGGTGGTTGGCTCGCAAGCTGAGCAGCAGTAGGGCATCGCTCGACGACGGTAGTGCCGGCCTCCCAGGCCAACGGTGCCCTCCCCGCACAGGTCCTGGCTTTGTGCTTGAAATATAGGCCACTGTAAACTCATATAACATTGTAGGAATGCCATTATTTGCTTGAACAACATCACAAAACTCAACACTGTGAAAATGATAGCTACCTTGTTTGAAAAGGAAACCATTATGCTCAATGCTCAGATAACACATGCTTGTTTGGAGAAATGCCCCAATACTTGCGACATGCTCCTGTTATGTTCTCCTTGTTTTTGAACCGTGTAGTGACTAGGTATCATAATACTTCGATTTTTCTTGAGCAAGAGAAGTTAAAATGCCATAGTGTTTATTGGAGTGATATCATGCCAAGCTTTTTACATTCATGTCTCTAAATAATGTCCTTCATATTTTGTGAATGCAATTAGTCCCCTATTCTTGCCTCGAATTGATCCTTGTTTCATGCAGTCTGATTCTGATTTCGAGGCCGAGGTGACTCAGGCGAGCGAAATAGCCTCCAGCTTGTGGGCCTAGAGTCACAGGTTTAGCTCACGATCCGAGGCATTCTCTAGTTCGTAGGCTTGAGGTCGCAGCTCCAGTTTGCGATTCGAGGCTACTTCTAGCTCCCAGGCATTGAAGGAGGTGATGCCCGACATCCTTGAAGATGTAAGGAAAAACCCGAAACTCCATCTACTCTTGTCTTTTCTTTGTGCATGCTTTATTTTTGTTGAACTAAATTTCTTTTGGTAGGAATCTGGGAACTTCGGGGCCGGTTGTTAGATGAGAACTATATCAGCAACCATGATGGCTTTGAGGTAAGCAATGTCTTGTTCTACACAAATTTGCATGGTTTAACTGATTTCTAACTTTGCCTTTCTTTGCTCCTCAATTTGGCGATACCGGGCGGGTGATGTGGTGTCTCTGGACACCGATGCTAGAGCATTTTTAGCACCTCCCTAGCTTTTTGAAGGAGTTCTTGTTGCACCACACTCCGTTCAGGAGTCTCCTGTGCTTCCGGGCTATTCATGGGCACTATGACTTTTTCCGGGGGCTTGTGGAATGATGGCGACATGAGACTAACACCTTCCATCTTCCCTTCGGCAAGATGACGATTCTTCTGGAGCACTGGGCGCTGCTAACAGGCTTCTGCTTCGGGAATGAGCATATAGTTAGGAAGGCTACCTTGGGATTCGCCAAGGTCACTAAGCTCTTGGGTCGTGAGTGTCCACCACTGAACCGGTCTGCGCACTACCTTCGTTACAGTTGGAACAGAAAGTGGAACCTATTCTGGCCCGATCTAGCACCGAGATCGAGGGAGGCAAAGTTCGTGCTACACCACTTCCTGATGGAGTTGATGGCCCTCATGTTCTGCGACACGTCTGGGTATTGCGTTTCGACGGACTCTCTAATTTACCTCGCCGATCTGGACCACCTAGACCGGTATGACTGGGGAGGCGCTAGCTATATGTATATGCTCTACGGCCTGGACAGCGTCGTCAAGAGCAATCAAAGGTCCCACGTGGGGCACTACCCACTATTGACGGTAATCCTTTGTGCCATCTTCTTTAGCTTGGCAGTATGATTATGACCTGACTTGTTCTTCTGTATTTGTAGTACTGGTCGATGGAGCACTACATACGAGGACACTATTCCTTCCGCCTCCGCACCAAACTTCTCCCACTCCCTCGGCAGTGGTGCGAGTCGGACCACCATACAGCAGTCGAGGTATACAGCTATGAATCGTACCGCTATCTCCTGGACCTCCTGTCAATCCATGATGTGAGTTTGCAAACTATCCCTTGGCTTACTGCTTTCTCTGCTTTCTGATATCTTGCTGGACTGACTTGTGTTTTGTTTTGCCGTGTGCAGGTCGAGCTGAGGTCGTTTGAGTGGTACGTTGGGCTGGACTGGGAGCCTTTGAACTCCGCCCGGACCTACTGCCGGAAGCAGATGAAGTTCTTCTGCTTCAAGAAATCTACGTTCTACCTGCCTAGCCGGGTTCGCCATCAATTCACTCCAAAGTTCAGCATTCTGCTCCCACCTCCTACTGAGATGGTACCTCGGGCCACCACCCGTGTGAGAGCTCGCTCCATTGCTGCTGAAATCATGGTCGACCGAAGCCGGTACATTCTCCACCCTACTAGCTATGTCGAGTACCAGGAGTGGTACGAGCGAGCCTGCAAGCCATACCTCTTCGAGGAGGACCTCCGGGAACAACAGTGGGACATGTGGTTCTCGGAGAACTGGGCCGAGGTAAGTCTTGCTCATTGCTTGTGGCATAAACTGATCTCTAAATTTTGGCTGTTCTAACATTGGTTGCTGCTTTTGTTTCAGTGATTTGTGGGTAGGCTGAGCGACTTCTATGCTCAAATGAGACAAGCCAAGGTAAAGAATTCTTCCTCTTTGCTTTTATTCTCAACAGCTCATAACTGGTTGTTCTGACAATTGCTTCTTCATCTGTAACAGGCCCAGCGAGAAGCCCGTGATGACGTAAGCACTTTCCTTATTCTATGTTTACTATATTCTATGTACATGACTGACCCTCTTATCACAGGGATACCAGCTAGAGGATGTCGTCCTTTGGAGTAACGACAACAAGGCTGACATCGACCTTGAGGAGGATATCTCTACTGCAGGGGACTTGATGGGCACCTCCACTTTTGCACCCTCCCATGCTCGAGCAGCCTCAGCTGCAACTGCTTGACGGCTCCGGCGCAAAGGCTAGCGCCGCTCTGGTAGTGCTTCTCAAGGGCATGAACCGGATGAGAGTGAAGACGAGGCTTGGGATTGATCTGCTAAATTAACTGTATCTCTTGCATTGTATCTGTAAATATTTATGATTGTAGACCTGGATTCTATAAGCTTGAACTGCCCTTTAAGTGACTGCTGAATGCTTTTTAAACTACTTGTATTTGGTTGTTTGGTCCTTGTGCTTTGTGCATGTAGCTGGTCCTCAATACCATTGCGTCAGTTAGGCGAGCTCTTAGAATAGCAATGGCTTGGTTAACGAGCCCTGTGCCGCACACAGATGTGGCTCGCATGCTTCCACAGCGTCGCTCAGATGAACGTCTCAATCCCTGATGGACACGCGCAGGTGGTACGCGCGCCCCATCAACTCAACCCAGCTGAAGGTCTACGTCCCTAGTGGACACGCACAAGTGGCACGCACGTCTCCTAAGCGCCTTCATCACAGGGCCCAAATTTCCTGATCAACACGAGCATGTCCAGCCCGCGACCGTGACGTGTGTGACCTCCGACACAGTCACGGGTCGCCGTCTTGCGGATGCTCACAGGCTCTTCTCCCTGCTTTTAAGGCTGCCCCTGGCTGAATGAGGGGGACGCCTCTCACACTCCCTCTGGTCCAAGGTCCTCCATGGTCTACTCTTTCCTTCCCATCGGCAACCTCTTCCTCCGACGACGACGCGTCCTTCCGCCGGCGGCTGGGATTCTGCCTCTCTGGGCCTTTCTCCTCCTGTCACTAGTGCTCCGCTCTTGGGTGACATGGTAAGGCCTCCATAGCAAGGTGGGAAGGTTGCAAGACATGGGTCCTTGACATGGCTTCTCTTGTGGATTCTCTAGGGCTTCTTGACAATGGTTAGTCCTCCCCACTACTCGGATGTCCTGAGGTGCTGGATCGACATGCTTTTCGACAACGACCGGGAGAGACTGCGATGTTGGGAAATCTCTGGGCGTCTCTTGCAGATCAGGGATATCGAGGTGAACCAATATCTCCTAAGTGCCGTGTCTAGATTCTGGAAACTAGCCCACTATTTATTCTGATTTGGTCGTGAGGAGCTGACTAACACATTGGAAGGAACCAGGCAGATCTGTGGCCTGTCATGACTACTAGGGCCTCCAGTCTTTATGCACCAGGATGGGTATGCATCCGTCCTTTCTCAGCTGACTGGCTTAAACATTGCAGAATGCCGGAAGCACCTAATCTATACAGACAACTCTGAACCCATGTTGCGCTTGGACTTCCTTGATGAAGTGGTCATGAGGCGCTCTGTGCTGGACGACGACCTTTGGCTGAGCAGCTTCATCCTTTGTTTTCTTAGGGAGCTCATATTGAGTCATGGCTGGATGACTGTAGCGATCGAGGTAGTTTAGATCGCCTTGGTAATGCTGAGCAAACAAGTAGATCTGGCTCCTGTGATTCTGGCTAAGGCTTACCAGGGCTTGGATCGTGCTCTTCACCGGTTTCGCCACTTCTACGGTTGTGGTGCATTAGTGCAGGTAACTATAAATTCTGCTACTATTAGCAAATCAGTATACTGACTTAATGCTTGGACAGGTGTGGCTGGTAGCTCACATGGGAGTCAAGGTCTTGTGCCCCCAAAGAACAGCATTTGAGGCCTACCTCCAAAGCGGGCATTCTCGAACCATCATTGGAGTACGGGAGTTCTATGAAAAGCTGGAGGGGTTGTCCGGGAGGCTAATCACCTAGCGGATTGTCCCATCAACAGCAAAGCCTTTCATTGCGTTCTTCAATGATACTGACATGAGAGTGCTCGTTCTCCCCAACCTTACTGGAGGAGTGGAGTATCACCCTACTCGTGTCCTGCGCTAGTTTGGTTTCTGCCAAGACACTTTCGAACAATCTCCATGCCTGCTATCTTCCGGCTGTATCCTCAGAATTCGACTGCCATGACTACTGAGTTGGCTCGTCTGCTACGAACCAACATGAGCTCTAGTGATCTAACTCTGGTAGGTGGCACAGGCTGCTCTAAGGTGTATAGGGCATATACATAGGTGGACTGGCCAATCAGCGAAGTAGCTCCTAGCGCTCCTCTGTTCAACAATGCTAGTAGCTCGAGGAGGCCCCAAATTGGAGGGAAAAGATGATTCGAGCATATGTAGCATATTTCTGTAATTTCTTTCAATGCTTGTACTCTTAAACTTGAATTTGAATGAAGAATACATGCTATTTCACTGTGTACCCTTTTATTTCCTTCTTTGACTAGCTTCTTTGAATAGCTCCTCCGTATCATTGGGATTGGCCCAAACGTCTACTCCTTTTGAGGACATAGATTGGATACATTATCACGACTTGCCAGGTCTGGCTCCCTCATGGGTATTGCAAGGGTGCATTCTGCTGTAAGTTGGCCACTGGTGCCCTTGGCACAAACACGCATGTTTGACGCATAGCTGACACGCGGCTCCTGGACATGGGGGCCATGCTGAAGTTCCCTAGTCTTGGTCAGAAGCGCAACTGGGCTCAATGATCTGCCTCTATCCATTCTCTTTGTTGACCTTCTATGTGGGGCTGCCGATTTACACCAAGTTCATGGCCTGACACGCCTAGTAAAGAGCCTACTTGCGAAAACGCAGCAAACATGCCCCTGGCTGTGGATGCTCTACTGAAGTCGACCAAGTGGGAAGCTGACATGCCCCTAGTTGGAGGTGAATCATATGGGTAGCTGACGTGCCCCTGGTACTAGAGGTGGGCCGTTGATGTCAACCAACAGGGCAGCTAACATGCCCCTGGTTGACGACTGGGTAAAGTCCTGTCCCGTGATCACGACGATGGGGAAGTAATGCAGATGCAGATGCATGGCTGTGCTTACTTAGTTATGCTGGACCCTCAGCATTAGGAAAGCATTGATGTCTACCCGAAAGGGAATGGACGGATCCTGTTACCTCAAGGACTCTATCTGGATCTCTAACTGACGGGTGGCACTCTGGGTGGCAAGGTGGTTGTGCTAGGACAGTGGATACTGAAATGATGGATAATTGGACGGAAAGTGTTTAAATGGTGACAAGGATAGGACTTCGCATCAAACTCTTCAGGTCCCACACCTGCTCTTTTACATTATCAACTTTTCTTTTGCTCCCTCATAGGTGTGTGGGCTCACTCTACTCCTGTTGAGGGGAATGAACACCAAGGTGGGAGGCTTTTACTAAGAAGGGGGGCTAGTCCTTCAATGGCATAGGGCTGAGGCGTATGCTCCAACTCCTCCATAGGGTACAAGTGGGGTAAAGTTGGATCACACACCTCTCTCTAGGGCTGACTTCTGTCTTCGACTTCTGTCTTCTCATTTCTTTTGTGACACCTATGCATTATGATTTTTTCTTGCTCACTCTCGCTCACACCCTAGCATTTTATCTCCCTCTTGGAGGTGTGGGTCCTTGGAGAGTTTGAAAACTTCGTCCTGCTCATGATGGGGGGTGGCTTCCTCACTTGCTAGACGATTCGGATAGAAATCTTCGGGAGTTGAGAACCTTTTCTCAAGGTAGGCTAAGCTTTTCTGATTTCATCATCGGGCAAAAATGCAGATGGTGCATGCACATGTATGCTAATACAAGAACCTAAAACATGATTGCTGAGTGTATGCGAGGTGCAAATGCAGGAATGCGTGCTATAATAACTCGGTGTGGGTACAATGAGACAGAATGAACAAATGGCAGGATGCAGATTACAAATGCAGAATGCAATGATGTGGGATGCTCGGATACAAAGGGGTAGGACTTTGCTCAGTGCTGAGACCCAATCACTGGTAGTACTTCTTCAGGTAGTAGGTGTTGACTGGCTCAAACTACTTGATGTGGGTCCATGTCCTCCAGGATCATAGCTCCTCCAAAGAAAACCTGCTTGAAAATGAAGGGTCCTCGCCAATTGGGTTAGAACTTTCCACAGGCATCGGGCAGATGGATTGCTCGCAAAACCAAGTCGCAGGGCGCCAGGCCTCTGGGTCGGACTTTCTTCTGATATGATCTGGCCATGCGTTTCTGGTAGCACTGAGCCTGATGCAAAGCCTGCAATCTGAGCTCATCTATCAGGTTCAGCTATATGCACCGAACTTTGACCCATTCCGCCTCTTCTAACACTACTTCCCTCGGGATCCTAAGTGACGGAATCTCTACTTCAATGGGGAGAATTGCCTCCATCACGTAGACCAAAGAGTATGCGGTCGCCCCTGTAGAAGTCCGGATGGATGTCCTGTAGGCCAGCAATGCATAGGGGAGTTGGTCATGCCAATCCTGGTGAGTTTCTGCCATCTTCTTCAGGATTTTCGTAAGGTTCTTGTTGGTAGACTCCACCGTGTCGTTCATCTGTGGTTGATACGGGGAGGATCTATGATGCTTGATGTGAAGGCTCTGCAAGAAGTCCTCCACCCTCCTGGCCACGAAGTTCTTCCCATTATCAGAGATGAGGGCGTCGGGAACACCGTACCAGGCTACAATATTGTTCCGAATAAACTTCTCTGTAGCCACGGCGGTGACTGCCTTATAGGAAGTTGCTTCTACCCACTTGGTAAAGTAGTAAATTGCTACCAAGATGAAGCAATGTCCATTGGAGGCTGCTGGGTGAATGGCTCCAATGACATCAATACCCCATGTTGAGAAGGGCCAAGGTGCGGACATATTATGCAGTTGATAGGGAGGAGTGTGGATCAGGCTGCCGTGGATCTGGCAGTTGTGGCACTTTCAGACGAAATGACATCAATCCGCTTCCATGATCGACCAATAGTAGCCTTGCAACATGATCTTTTTGGCCAACAGGATCCTATTCATATATGTGCCGCACACTCCAGCATGAATCTGTAGTATGAGGGTATCGGCCTCCTTCTGGTCTACACACCTTAACAACATCTGGTTGTAGGACCTTCTGTACAAGCGGCCTCCTCCAAGGACATACTTTGACGCAAATCGCTCCATGGTCTTCCTGTCGATGGTAGAGGTATCAGGCGGGAGGTTCCCAGTTTGCATGAAAGTTTTGATGTCATGGTACCAGGGAAGCTCTCCAAGTGGATCGGATTCTTCGATGCTCATGCAATACACCAGATAGTCCACTTGGGTCACCGACACATCCACCACATGATCGTCTAGTATGGACAACCATGACGCCAAAGATGCCAAAGCGTCTGCATATGCATTCCTGGCTCTGTTCATAATGGAGAAGGAAATGTCCTCAAATTTTGTCATGAGCTTCACGAAGTATGAGTGGTATGGCACCAGCTTTGGATCTTTTGTCTTCCAACTCCCATTCACATGGGATATGATTAGCAAGGCGTCGTCGTGGACTTGCAGTTCCCGTACCCCGTGCTCCAATGCAGCCTATAGGCCAAGGATGCATGCTTCATATTCTGCCTCGTTATTGGTGCACTAGAATGACAACTTCTTGGAAAATAGGATGAACTATCCCTGGGGGGTTGCCAACACCACCCTGATACCCTGGCCTCTATTGTTTAATGCCCCTTCAAAGTAGAGGCACCTATCGCTTCTGGTCATCTAACTCCTTAAGTCCCGAATCATCCATGGTGAATAATATGTCTTCGTCGGGAAACTGGGTCTGCAGAGGCTGATACTCCGACAAAGGCAAGTCAGCCAAGTGATCTGCCAGGGCCTACCCCTTCACCGATTTGTGCGTCACGAAGGTAATGTCATATTGGGATAACAAAACCTGCCACTTGACACATCTGCCCACCAGTGTTGGTTTCTAGAGCAAGTACTTCATCGGGTCATGTTGGCATAACAGTAAAACTGGATACGCCATCATATAGTGCCACAGGCGTTGGGTGGCCCAGACCAAGGATAAGCAAACTTTTTCAATGGTGGTATACCTGGCCTCACAATCATTGAACTTCTTGCTCAGGTAGTACAACGTCCTTTCCATTCGGTCTATCTCAACATGCAGACCCAATACAATGACCATGGAGTGCTGTGTGACTGATAAGTAGAGGAGGAGTGGCCATCCCGGCATCGGGGGGACCAAGATTGGTGGCCTGGCTAGCATCTGTTTGATCTTGTTGAAGGCGGCTTGGTACTCCACATTCTAGGTAATCTAAGCATTTTTCCTCAGGAGCTTGAAGATTAGCTCGTATATGGGAGTGAGCTGGGTGATGAATTCGTTGATGTATTGTAGGTGCCCGAGCAAACCTCAAACCTCCTTCTCTATGGCTGGAGGTGGCATATCAATGATGGCTCTGGCTTTATTGGGGTCGATCTCAATTCCCCTTTGGCTGACTATATACCCCCAGAGCTTTCCTGATGCCACGCCAAACACACATTTACTAAGATTCAGCCAGAGTTTAAACTTCCGTAGGTGGTCGAATAGCTTTCTCAGGCAAGCAAGATGGTCGTCGGACTCCTTGGATTTAGCAATCACGTCGTCTACGTACACCTCAATGTCCTGGTGCATGAGGTCATGCAAAAGTGCAGTCATTGCTCTCTGGTACATAGCACCAGCATTCTTGAGTCCGAACAGCATCACTCTATAGCAAAAGACCCCCCAAGGGGTGATGAATGATGTCTTCTCCATATCCTCTTCTACCATTCTGATTTGATTGTAGCCCAAAAAGCTGTGCATGAATGATAACATTTTGTGCCCTGCGGTGTTGTCCACCAGTACATCGATGTGAGGTAGTGGGAAATCATCCTTTGGGCTCACTTTGTTGAGGTCTCTATAGTCAATGCACATGCGAACCTGTCTGTCCTTTTTCGGCACTAGAACCACATTGGCCAGCCATTCTGGGTAGAGGACAACCTTTAGGAATTTGACCTGGTGTTGTTCCATGATTTCCTTTTTTAGTTTGAGAAGCCATTGCAGGCGCCATCTTCTGAGTTTCTGCTTGACTGGCTTGGCGTCTGGCTTCAACGACAGATTGTGCACTACTACCTCAACATCCAGTCCGACCAAATCATCATAACTCCAGGCAAAAACATCACTATACTCCATCAGAAATGTGATAAAATCTGCCCTTGCCTGTGGTGACAATCTGGCACTGATGCAGATTTCCTTAACATCCCCTGGTGCGTCGATGTTCACCACCTCCTTGTCCTCCTCGACATGCAAATTTGGTCCTTCTGGATTGTCGTCGTGAGGATGGAATTCTGGCGCATCTTCTGAATCATCGACGTCCGTGTCATCCTCCTCCCCGTATGCTATCAGCTCTGATAACAACTCCTCTTAGAATACCACATCGGTGACATCAAATGAAAGGATCTGCTCCGACTCCTCCCCCTGTCTGCAGTTGAAAAGGGTAACGCTGACTCTAGTACCCTTGCAACAACACTATGCGGGCTCCAATCCTGCGCTCTTCTGCTCCACTGCGGTGCTGGCCTGTCCTTCTCCTTCTTCTACAGTACGTCTAATATTTTTGTTCTTTTGTATTTTTTCTGTTTTTTTTGGGTTTTCTGTACTATGTACAACAACCTCACCCTGACGGTTGCCTGACTGGTGACCACTCCGAGGGTTGCACTGCGGGCTCTCTAAGGAGCCTACCTCAAGGTGTTTTTTTTCGCCCCTCGCCTATCTGAAGGTGAGACTTGTGCTGCACATACCATCTAGAGCCACCTCTCGGCTGCACGGAGATCATCTCCTTTGGTCTGGTCTTAACTGTTCTGCCCTCCTCCACAACCATGATTGCTAGAGGACCCTAGTGATTATAGGGTGCGGTGAGCTCTGGCTCTGATGCTACTGCCTTTTCTTTCCTCTTCCTGTTTTCTTCGGCTGTGTCCTCTGCCAAGACTGCCAGTTGTTCCTAGAATAGCACTTCCAAGTCATTGAGCACTATGTCTACACAGGCCTCGATGGCTACACACTTCTCCTCGTCCGAGGTGAAGTCGACATAGTAGGTGTAGGATTCCGACGACACCAGGGGTCTGGGATCAGGAAGGGCCAGGATATTACTACTGCTGTACTGCTGCATCTGGGCCACTGCTACGGTGACTGAAGCTGATAGTGACTATGATGCTGTTGTGACTGAAACTGGCTGTGGCTCTGCTACTGCTATGCCTATGAATGGCTGTGTACTGCTGCTGTGACTGAAACTGGCTGTGGTTGCGATACTACTGATGTGACTGATTATGGCTATGGTACTGGTGCTGCTGTGACCGACAGTGGCTGTGACACTGCTACTATGACTGGCAGTGATATTGCTACTGCTGTGATACTACTGCTGTGACTGTGACTGGCTGTGATACTGGTGCTATGACTGGTTGTGATAATGGTGCTACTATGACTGACTATGATACTACTGCTGTTGGCAGTGGCAAAGCTAGACAAGGAGATGGTGGGACTACTGCCTGTCGCTGCTCTGTTCTGCCTGCGGGGTCTGGCTCAACTGTGCTCATGGTATCCTCATCTGAGTAATAATCCACAATGCAAACTTACTCGAGGTCTTTTGTTGGACTCTGTTGCTGCACTGCAATGACTAGGGATGGATTCCTGTTCAGGTCCATCACACCTGCACTAATGAAGTTAGTCAAATCCTGAGGGACAAACAACCTTCGATGCCTGCACGTGCCTCCTCGTGGTCCTTGGTATCCAAGTCCTTCGCGATCTCTTCTTTCCTCCACCTCGACTGGCTCCGTGATCCCTTGACCATATCGCCCAAGCGGTGCTCCCTTCTCGTATCCCCATCGGTGACAGAGGTTCTCAACCATCAATTGAGGGTGGCTGTGAACAGACAAGAAGCTAACACACTCGAACTCTAGAACAAAAATGATCGGTTCGAAGCGATTAACACGATAAAGGACGTCCGATGGCTTGGGATTTAAGTGGACAGTCTGTAGATTGACCGAAGAGACTGCGTCAACCTTGTCCCTCTCAAAGTTATCTGCCATGACAACAACAATGTCGTCGCCATAGCAGAACTTGATCATGCGATGCAGGGTTGATGGGATAACTTGATGCTTGTGCAACCAAGGGCGCCCAAGCAGGAGATTGAAGTGGGTTTGAGATCAACAACATAGAACTCAGTGTCGAACTGTGCTGGACCAACAATCAGAGGAATAACCAAAACCCCCAATGCATCGTGGTGCGTGTTATCAAAAGACGTCATCCCCTTGACAGCTAGCGTAATATCCTTGGCTTTGAATTTGATTTTGCTCGTGGTGCGCAAAGGGCAGATGTTCAGACCTGCACCGTTATCAACCAGTGTTAAAGGGATGTGGAACTTTTGGAACTGCACGGTGACGAATAGCGGTTGGTTGTGATTGGTCCCCGCAGCGGGCAAGTCTTGGGACGAGAAGGAGATAACCCACGATGTTACGATCATGCCTACCATGTTCTCAAGGGTTGTGGGCTCAATGGTGCGGGATACATGGGCCGCCTGGAATACCCTGAGGAAGGCTTCCCGGTGCTCGACTAAGGTGTGGATGAGGTCCCAAATGGATATGTCAACTTTAACCTTCTTGAGCTGGGAGGTGAGGTCATCTGGGGATTTAGTGGCAGTGCTGGTGGAGGGTGTAGGATCAGATAGCTCCTCTAGAGGGGGGTGAATAGAGAATTAACACTTTTTAATTACTTAGATCGGTTTTTACAGATTAATGACAAATTGCATACAAGGAGATTATTTAACAGATAAAACAAGCTTAATTACTTATGCAATCTATATAACATACA
>JAMKQA010010214.1:0-23307 GCA_024699735.1 Posidonia australis | reverse complement strand
GCATCTAACAAGGAGGACAAGTAAATTCATCACAAAACCCTCATGAAGATACAGAAAAATCAGACCATATATGGAGCTTCTAGAATGCTATTTCATTGCAAAAGAACAAGAACTTAAAGGAAAAGTGAGAAGGGCCTACCTTGTCCAAGATGTTCCTTCAAGAAAGAAAAGAAAGACCCAAGATAATAAACTCCTTGATGCTTTGGAAGGGCTGAGAATACCTCTGGGTGCAAGGCAAAGCTTGAGTGCTCAAGTGAATAGTTGCAGAATTCTGGAGAAGGCTAGTGTAGCTATGTGTCTCTATCTTTCAAGATGATCAGCCCCTTCAAATGGTTGCTTATGGGGTCTATATATAGGGATTTTCCATGGGTAACTCTTAGGACAACAAGGAGCCTCATAGATGAAAAGCCTGGAAGATTCCATGGCATATTCGCTGGTAGAGGTAACAGCCATGGGAGGTGGAAAGCCAGCAGCTAGCAGCCTGAGAAATGGTTGGGCGCCTGGTATGTGTGCCAAGTTGGTGCGCCAGGTAGGCGTGCTAGCCAGGTGTGCCAGGTAGGCGTGCTAGCTAGGTGCTCTCCCCTACTTGTCTGGATTTCTAGTTGGGTTGTGGGCCTGCTATGGGTTTAGGAATGGTTTAGCTAATTGGAGTCAAGGGTTAGCCACATTTAAAGCAACATCTGGAAAGCTCATCTATGAGTTACCTCAAAATTGAGGTGTCTACAACTACGAATGATCCATGCCAGTTGGGTCTGAACTTGCCACGACCATCAGGGATGTATAGCTCGCAAGACCAAGTCCCCTGGTAAGAAACTTCTAGGACGGACCTTCTTCTGATAGGCTTTGGCCATGCATTTCTGGTAGCATTACGCATGATGCATAGCTTGCAATCGATGCTCATTTATCAAGTTTAGTTGAACAAAGCGGTCCTCAATCCACTCTGCCTCTTCCAACTCTACTTCTTTCAGGACTCTGAGCGATGGTATCTCCACTTCTATAGGTAGGACTGCTTCCATACCATACACTAGAGAATATGGAGTTGCTCCCATTGAAGTTCAGACTGATGTTCTGTAAGCCCGCAAAGCGTATGGGAGACTGTGATGCAAGTCCTTATGTGTTTCCGTCGTCTTTTTAAGAATCTTGGTTAGATTCTTATTGGTGGATTCCATATTCTTGTTCATCTGAGGACAATACAGGGAGGACCTGTGATGCTTGATATGGAATTCCTATAGGAAATCCTCGACCCTTGTGGCTGTGAAATTTGTCTCATTATCAGAGATGATTGAATGCGGGATCCCATACCGGGTAATGATATTGTTCCTGATGAACTTTTTAGTGACAGAGGCGATCACTGTCTTGTAAGAAGATGCCTCCATCCATTTAGTAAAGTAATCAATAGCTACCAGGATGTACTGATGTCCATTAGAAGTTGCTAGGTGGATAGCTCCGATAATGTCTATTCCCCATGTTGAGAAAGGCCAGGGTGACGACATGTTGTGGAGCTGCTGCGGTGGTGCATGAATGAAGTTGCCATGGACTTGACAATTGTGACATCTTCGCAAGAACTGAAAGCAGTCCGTCTCCATGGTTGACCAGAAATAACATTGTAACATTATTTTCTTGGCCAATAATACCCCATTCATGTGTGGTCCACATGTCCCAGCATGCACTTACAACATTACTGTATCAGCCTCCTTTTTATCTAGACAACATAGAAGCATCTGATTGTAAGACCTCTTGTACAAGTGACCTGCTCCAAGCACATATTTTGAAGCCAGTCGGGCCATAGTCTTTCTATCTACCACTGATGCATCTAGATGGTGACTCTCAGTTTCCAAGTAGACTTTGATGTCATCATACCATGGGAGCTCTGCTGTGGAGTCTGCTTCTTCTATGCTCATGCAGTGTGCCGGCTGGTTTGTGTAGGTTACCGACACTTTCACTATTTCATCCTCTGGTATGGACAACTAGGATGCGAGAGTGGCTAGCGCATCTGCGTAGACATTCTTGGCCCTGTTCATAAAGGAAAAACATATTTCCTCAAACTCGGACATTAGCCTTAGGAGATGGTTATGGTATGGCACCAGTTTCAAGTCCTTTGTTCTCCAGTTACCATTAACCTATGAGAAGACCAACATGGCATTGTCGTGCACATGTAGTTTTTGTGCACCATGTTCTAATGCAGCCCACAAGCCAAGAATAGATGTCTCGTACTCTGTCACATTATTGGTGCACACAAAGGTTAACTATCGAGCAAGTGGGATCATCTGGCCTTGTAGGGTCTCCAGTACTGCATCGATGTTGATGCCTCTCCTATTAATTGCGCCATTAAAGTAGAGATGCCACCGCTCTTTGTCTCGAGGGTCTACTGACTCATCCTCCTCCATGGCAAATAGTATATCCTCATCAAGGAACTGAGTCTGCAAAGGTTGATACTCTGACAAGGGTAAATCTGCTAAGTGATCTGCCACGACCTGCCCCTTTATAGATTTCTGAGTGACAAAAGTGATATCAAACTGAGATAAGAGCACCTGCCACTTAACGCATCTACCCACCAGTGCGAGCTTTTGAAACAGGTATTTCATAGAATCATGTTGGCACAGTAATAGAACTGGATATGCCATCGTGTAGTGCCTCAAGCGTTGTGTGGCCCAAACGAGCAATAAGCAGACTTTTTCGATTACGGTGTACTTAGACTTCGCAATCATTGAACTTTTTACTCAGATAATAAATGGTCCTCTCCTTGTGTCCTGTTTCATCATGCTGACCCAAGACTGTGCCCATTGAATGTTGTGTTACTGACAAATAGAGCAACAGAGGATGCCCTGGTGTCGAAGGAACTAGGACTGGTGGCCTTACCAAGAGCTTCTTGATTTTGTCAAAAGCTTTTTGGTACTCTTCACTCCAATGGATCTATGCGTTCTTCCTCATGAGCTTGAAAATCGGCTCACAAATTGGTGTCAATTGGGCAATGGACTGGTTGATATATTGCAACCGCCCCAACAACCCTTGGACTTCTTTTTCTGTTGTAGGAGGAGGCATCTCGATAATGGCTTTAGCCTTGTTCGGATCTACCTCAATTCCTCTTTAGCTGATGATATAACCTAGTAGCTTGCCTGATGACACACCAAATACACACTTGTTGGGGTTCAGCCGCAGCTTATATTTTCGCAAGCGGTTGAACAACTTCCTTAAACAAGCAATGTGTTCTTTAGGCTCCTTTGACATGGCTATCATATCATCCACATAAACCTCGATGTCCTAGTGCATGAGATCATGGAACAATGCTGTCATCTCCCTTTGATATGTGGCCCCAGCATTCTTGAGCCCAAATGGAATAACATTGTAATAGAACACTCCCCATGGGGTGATAAAAAATGTTTTCTCCATATCCTCTTCCGCCATTCTAATTTGATTATAACCTGAGAATCCATCCATGAATGACAACATTTTTTGTCCTGCAGTATTATCCACCAACACATCAATGTGCGGGAGTGGAAAATCATCCTTTGGACTTGCTTTGTTTAGGTCCCTATAATCAATACACATTCGAACCCGACCATCTTTCTTAGGCACCGGAACCACATTCGCTAACCACTCTGGGTAGAGGATGACCTTTAGAAAGTTAACCTTGTGCTGCTTCATTATTTCCTCTTTTAATCTGCCACTGCGGTCACCATCTACGCAATTTCTATTTAACCGGCTTGACATTAGGCTTAAGTGGTAATGTGTGCACCACTACCTCAATGTCTAGCCCAACCGTGTCATCGTAGCTCCAGGCGAAGATATCTACATATTCTCGGAGGAGCTCAACAAGTTCTACTTGAGCCTGTGTTGTGAGTCTGGCGCTAATTCGCACTTCCTTGACATCTTCCGAGGTGCCAATGTTTACAGACTTAGTTTTCTCTTCTACATGCAAGTTTGGGCCTTCTAGATCATCGTCATAAGGCTGGAAATCTGGTGCGTCATGACTTTCTTCCTCTATTTCTGCATCATCCTCCTCTCCATATGCCATAAGTTCGGGAAGGACTTCCTATTGGAATGATATCCGTGTCTCCAAAGGTATACATTTTCTCGGCATTCTACCCTTGATGATGCTTTAGAATGGTTATTGTAACTCTGGTATTCTTGTATGCACCTCTGACGATCTCAGATTCTACCATTTTCGAACTTGCAGATGTACTTGCCTGTTTCACTTGCTTCATAGCCTTATTATGTGAATAAATGTTTTTATTTATCTAATTTTCTTGAGTGGTCTGTGTGACGGGTGGGCAGCTGTCCTCTGACTGACTGATGGGAGTGCTGCCGCCCGCATTCTCTCCTGAGCCTAACTCAAGATCTTTTTTTTTGGACCCCACTGCTCAAGTGGGGCCAAGACAGATAATACCACCTAGACCCGCCTCCCAGCTAATAGGACATAAACTCCTTTGGTCTAGCGTTCAATGATTTGTCCTCTTCTAGGGCCATAATAGTAGACTGACCCTGCAAAACTGTCTATTCTACAAAGTATTCTGTCATTACTGCCTTTCCCTTTTTGTGCCTGAGTTCACTCTGTGTGTCTTCCGCCCGTGCCGCCAACTGCTCCTGAAATAGGACTTCCAAATCACTGAGCATGCTGTCAACTTGTGCTACTACAGCATCTCCTTTTTCTTCATCAGAAGCGAAATTCACATAGTAGGCACTGGTAGTTTTTGGTACTTCAGGCGGTGATTTCAATTGTCTTGACTGTAACCCTATCAAAGCTGACTGATATACTGATGATGCTGTGGCTGAGGCTGCTCCTGTTGAAACTGAGACTACAGCCGGATATGTATAAAGACCTTCGGCTAACTCTGGAGATGACAATGCTAGCATAGCGGTCCCCGGTGGAATGGACGATGTCAAATCTGTTATACAATCTGCGTCCTCTTCCTCAGAGTAGTAATCCTCAGCACATATCCACTCTGATCCGCTGATTTGTTTACTCTATTTAGGCTTTGCAAGAACAAGACTCTGATTGGGATCCAGCAATCCTGCACTAACAAAGTTAGTTAAACCCCATGGAATAACAAACTTTCGAAACATACGACGTCTCTAGAATCCATCCTACGGTTTCCACTCGTATCCCAGTCCTTCGAACTCTCGTCTTTTCTCTGCTGCAATTGGTTCAGTGATTCCTTGGCCATTCCGCCCGAGAGGTGCTCCTTTCTCGTACGCCCACCTCTGACATAGATTCTCGACCATCAAGAAAGAATTGCCAAAAGCAACAAAATGGCTGGCATGCTCGAGAATCGGAATGAAATTGACCAGCTCAAAGCGATCGACACGGTATAGTACATCTAAAGGCTTGGGGTCAAAATGGACGGTTTGGAAAGATACCGAAGAGACTGCCTCAACCTTCTCCTTTTCCAGATTTTCCACCATTACAACAACGATGTTGTTGTTCCAACGGAACTTAATCATTCGATGAAGAGTTGAGGGGATAACATGATGCTTGTGGAGCCAAGGGTGCCCAAGCAGGAGATTAAAGGATGGCTCAAGGTCAACAACATAAAACTCAACCTTGAAATAGGCAGGACCAATGATTAAAGGAATGATTAAAATCCCTAGAGCATCATGGTGCGTGTTGTCAAACGTCGTCATTCCTTTCACGGCTAAGGCAATGTCCTCAGATTTAAAGCCGACCTGATTTGCAGTTCGCAAAGGACATGCATTTAAACCGGGGCCATTATCCACCAAAGTAAGAGGAATGTGGAAATTCTGATATTGCACTGTGATGAACAAGGGTTGGTTGTAATTGGTCCCTGTCGGGGGTAGTTCTGAGGTAGAGAAGGAGAACACCTACGGCACAACTATCATCTCTACCATGCTTTCCAAGGCTGACGGTTCTATTGTTGGGGAAACATGGGCGGCTTGGAAAACTCGGAGAAAGGCCTCCCAGTGTTCAACTGACGTATGGATTAGGTCCCAAATGGAAATATCTACTTTAACTTTCTTTAATTGGGCTGTGATGTCAACTATAGATGGATCTATCTTGCCAGTGGTGGGGTTAACTCTTGGGATTGCCTCTTCAGGGTTATGATTGGGAATCTGGCTCTTTGGTTGGGAAGACGAAGTTGTGGGCTGGCTGGGCTTACTTGCCGGAACTGAGAGCTTGTACACCCGTCCTGACTGCGTTACCTCAGTGCACATTTCTATGGCGTAACTGTAAGGCATACGGTGAGTATCTTGAGTCAGGTTAATGACTACAGGAGCACGGGCCTTCAATTCCACTGGGACCAAAGCTGGTGAAGTGGGTATTGGTGTTTGGTGGATCAGGTCATGTTTTGGTATGGCTAGCAGACTGATTGTTGACGAGGTGGATTGCATGGTAGGTTTTGCAGCCATGAGCCTCAGTCTGGCAGTTAACTGGATCATATTGATTGCAGAACTGGAAGCTTCAATAAAAGATTGGCTGAGCTGATAAGGAAAAGGATCTGAGATGTCATGAATGAGGAAGGAAGGGTGAAACTGTGAAGGTGCAGTCTCATCAGAGGAAAGGAAATGAACTCCTGAAGTTCCAAGTGCATGCTCAGGCACAGGTCAGTTGACTATTTTGCTATGTGCAGATGCAGAGGAATGTGGTGTCGGTGTAGCGGACACGGACTCTACCTCCTGTGTGTTGATAATGATGACCTTCTGGTCAATCAAGTCCTGAATTGCACCTCAGAGTGTAAAACAATTATCCGTAGAGTGCCCCGTCGCTCTATGCTAACTGCAGTATAAATCCGCTTTAAACCACCGCAGAAGTGGGTTCGGTGGTGGGCGAATTTCCAGAAGCCTCAGGAGTGATGCAACCTTAGGAAATACGACACTCAGTGGCTCAACCAGAGGAGTGTAATCCCTCTCAGGTCATTGAGGTCATCTTGGTCCTAGGTTGCGCCCTTGCCTTGTCGGTGCGGGCTGGTAGACAGGCTCAGCAGTGGTGGTGATTCGTGATGTGTGTGGTGCCCTAGGTGTTGGGGTGTAGACTACCTGACTCTGTGCTGGCGAGCTCACCACACTAACCGGCATAACGGGAGCTCCAACATATGCTACAGCATTCTTGGCAGTATCCTTCTTTCGTGCATATTCGGTGATGGATCCATTGTTGCTGCCATTGTTATTGCTAGTTCCTCCTATGGCCATGGTTTGCTTGGCGAATGCTGCTTATGTAGGAAAACTTCAGCTATGTAGTGAGCTCTCGACACGAGTGCCAGCTTTGATCAAGGATGCGAAGGTGGACATGGGTTGAATGCTCAGTAGGGCCCCTGTCGCTTGCTGCACTCCTCGGATTATTATCTCGATAGACTCCTCGTCAGAAGGTCTATCGTGAACTTGTGAAGCGAGGGCTTGCCAGCGCCCGATGTACTCCCCAAACGGCTTGTGGGGCTTCTGCCTTGTCGTGACTAGATCCTCGCACTTTAGGACCATGTCGAGATTGAATGAATATTGCTCCAGAAAAGCCTAGTTGAGGTCGTTTCAGGTCTTAATGGTGGTCATATCCAAAGATGTGAACCACTTTAAAACCGAACCTGTGAGGCTCTTCTGGAAAAGGCGAATAAGTAGTCTCTCGTCAGCCTGCAACTAAGCAAGATCACCGCAATACGCCCTAAGATGTGAGATTGGGCAGCCCTTCCCATTGTATTTTTCAAGCTCCAGGATGTGAAAGTTCGGAGGGAGTACAGCCTCTGGAAAGTAGTAGAGGTCCCAGAAGGTGTACGACTGACGATCCCCGCTCTGCACTTGTCGTAATGCTTTCTCCAAGTCATTCATCCTGGTGAGAAGTGCATCTGGGGTTGCTGTTGACATTGTTGTGCAGTTGGGGTAGGTCCCGCGTACGCTATATCTATGGCACCCATGTGCTCCTCTAGATCTTTCATCTCACCATCTGGTGTCGTGGCGTGATGACCAGCGTACCTGTGCATGTGCGTTGTTTGTAGTGGAATGAATGCTGAGGCCTGTATCTGATGCAAGGGTGTAGGAATGACAGTATGCTATGCTAAGCGTGGTGTTGCGTGTGGGAGCAACAACTGCTGAACCGGTATGGCCGGGTTCACAGGCCGTTTTACTCCCGCCTACCCAAAAGGCTAACCACCAGCAGATAGAGGAATATGTTGTGTGTACAGTGATGATGATACTAACGACAGAGAAGTGGCGCTTGTCATCGAAATAGTGTGGAGCTGTGGCGACGGCTACGGAGGTGGTGTGACTGGTGCAGCATGAAACGCCTGAGCAGGAGGAGATAGATCTTCAAGAACAAGACAAATAGGTGTAGTCAAAGTAGGATCCAAAGAAAAGGCTATGCTTTGCAGCCTCTACACAAGAGCCAGAAGCTGCTGAGACTGCATGGTAAGAGAACCAATGGTAGTAGTACCGAGGGTAGGAAAAGCAAGCGAAAGGGATGTCAAAGGGGGCTGGAAGTTCAAGGATCCTGCGAGTTGAGTCCCTACAGATGAAGCAATCGCAGCCAGCCGTGTGTCAAGTGAAGCTGAACCAACTGAAGGACAAGACATTATCAGATCAGATGCCCTAATGTTGGTTACAATAACAACCTCAGTCACACGCTCCAGTCCAATCAGGGTCTACCAGTGACCCGAAACTAGAGGACAAGGAACTCCATGTGCCTGGAAGTAGCTGTCATGGAGTGCAGGTGAAGTGACAGATGTCAAAGTAAAGGAGGAAGGAGGGGTGAAAACAGGGATCCCCTCTGGAGCAAAGGTCTCTAAGGCTCGTTGGGCCATAATGGGCCGCGAACGGGTAAGGATGGGGCTGCAATTGCAAACTGGAGGAGCTATTGTCGGAAGTGACGGATAGCTCAGGGAAAGACAGTCAAGAACGATGCCTCGAGACTGAGGTCACCGAAAGGAATTCCCAGGCTCTGGCCTAGGAACTCACACACAACACTCTATACCTGACAGAGGAAAAAAAAAGCTAATGTGTTAACGAAGAAGAAAAGGCAGAACAACAGAAGAAACAAGTGAGCTATGGAATTGTTTGTTAGGGTGGTATGAATGGCACACATGCACATGAATGCTACTAATATGCGCTCTCTCACCATGCATGTCCTGCATGGGGTTGACCACTCGAGACGCACTCATGGTTTTGGGTTTTGACTCTAGTCAAAAAAGCAAGGTTCCCGTTCTAAATCTTGGCTAAAGCGCAGGCAGTGAAAGGGTGGTGCGTTGGTGGCCTCGTCTCCTGCAATAGCATGGAGTTGTACCCTCTACTAACACTGACACGACCCTAGACAAGGGGGAACAAATTAGCAGCACATCCTACGCCAAAGCTACAGAACGGGCTACCAGAATTGTCCTTCGTAAACTGTGGGTGGACTTAGAGGAGAAGATGCATGTCCTATATGATCAATCATGCAATATGCTTTTGTGTCTTTTACTTGCGTTTTATTAAGCCAAGGGGATTGTGAGCATTTGTCTCTAGTTGTGCCTTATTATTGGTTTGTCTGAGTTTGTGTGTTTTATTTTAACCAGATAAGGAGGCAAACATGTCTCTACTCTCCTAATCATGGCAAATACAAATAGGGGAAGAAAACACACAATCATGGCATCCAAACACTCAATCAACAAGCAAAAGGCATGAGCATAGCATGTGCTAGTGTAGTGCTTACAAGTAAGTGAAGAAATGCAAGCATCATAACAAAAGGCATGAATCAAGTCATGTGCATGTGTGGTGACATAGCAATAGTGTAAAAAGGCATGTACAGTCAAATATGTACAAACAAATAGAATAAGCAAAGAAACACAAAGTGTAGATCAATGCTAAGCAAGCAAGGAAACCAAAACGAAAGCCAGAATCTAATTATCCCCAACGGAGTCGCCAGTTCCTGTGACCATGACGATGGAACCCAACACGGCTCTCCAAGGTGTATGGAAACACACGAGGAGTCCTGATACAGTCATGGCGAAGATGGTGAATCTGGAGAAGGAGACTAGACTCAGAAACACCAAAGAAAGATAAGAATAGGATAAGGAAAAGGAGTCGCCACCTAGTCTTTTAATGGAAAAATGAGGAAAACCTAACACAAAAGAAAACCTAAAGAAATCAAGGAGAAGGAAACACATGTATGCTCCGTGCCTAATGGATGCAATACTTGGCCATTGCGAGCCAGAGAAAGGGTAAGGATTCTTGTTACGCATGGGGAAGGTGTTAGGCACCCTCATGTGCCCGAAGAAATCGATCTGTCTAGGTTTCTTGCTTGCTAATGATCAAGTGTGTGTATGCTTGTCTATCCCAAATGCACATGCCTAAGATGAATGCGAAAGTATGCCAATTCAAAGAAAAGAAATAATAAGGAAAAAAGATAAAAGAAAATAATCCAAGGGACAATGTAGCCATTGAAAATGCTGCTTTACTGTACACCCTTGGGCGATGAGGAAAATCATGAAAATCGGAAATATTCGGAAAGCATCTCGCAAAACAGTGGAAACTTAAGAAATCCGGGAAAATCAAATGGGAGAAAATAATCCTCATTCGGGTCAATGTCAGCATTGCCAAGCCTGTTAATGTACGCCCTCGGGCGATGAAAATCTAAATCAAAATCGTGAAAGTCAGAAGAAATCCAGGAAACAATGTGAAAACCATGTTGGAAATGCATGCATGATGCAACAAGGAAGACATGAGGATACATGCATGAAAAAGGATAGCAAAATGTACAAAAAGAAAGCATGTGTGAAATATGTAAGTTCCAGGAGCCTCTGTGCAAAAATCACATATCCAGAATAGAGACTGAGATTCTAGGGCTAAATTAGCTAAAATGTTAAAGAAAACACATTTTATGCAATTTTAAGGAAGTTGGGGTTTAAATGTGCAAAACTACGCATTTTTTGTCAAAATCAGGATTCTTAGAGTCCAATCTGCAATTTTGCCAGTAAAACATGTGTTTAATGCAATTCTAAAGAAATTCAGGGTTAAATGTGCAAGTTAATGGACTTATGTTTGAAAACATGAATTTCCAAGGATTGATCTGCAAATTTATCCTAAAAAAACATGCATTTAGTGTGAAATCAGTGAAGTTCAGGGTTTAAAATGCAATTCTGAACACATTTGAGTAAACATTTAAATCTCCAGGGTTTAATTTGCAAATGTGCCAAAAAATCATGCATTCAGAACAATTTCAATGAAATCCAGGGTTTTCTGTGTAAATTATGAACTCAAAATGAATGAAAAGTAAATCAGAGGGTTTATGTCAAATATTAAAGCTTGGAAAACATTAACAAAAAAGGACAAGGGTCACACTGCAATTTCACAAAACAATGCATTATTAAAATGCTTAAAAACTAATGCAGGGACCTGAAAGCAAAATAAAAGGACCTAATTGCAAGAAAAGAAAAGAAAAAAAAGTGTTTTTAAAAGAAACTTTTATTTTTAAAAAAGAACGACGGTCGCTGGCGACGGAACCTCGCCGTCGACGGCCATTTCTAGGCCTCCTCGATGCCTGATCCAGCATCCATACCCACTGTGAGCAAGAGGGAAGGATGAGAGGAAGATCCAATGACTTGGATTTGGCAACGAGCAACCCTAGTCTTCCCCCCACCTCACTCGCCGACGTCGCGACTCCAGTGACGGCAATAGGGAAGAAAGGGTTACTGGAGGTTGAGGTGCGGCGGTTCTGGGCTTCTAGTGGCCTGACGGTGTGGTTAGTGTTGTTATGGTGGAGTGAGAAGTGGTTAGGATTTTGGATTAGGGTTTAGGGTAGGGTTAGGATTTTAGGCTAGGGTTTGCTAAGCCTATGATTTTAGACTAAGGTTTAGGCTAGCCTAGGGTTTTGGATTTAGGATTAGGTCTAGGGTTTTAGACTAGGGCTTGCCAAGCCTAGGGTTTTGGACTAGGGTTTAGGCTAGGTCTAGGGTTTTAAACTAAGTTTAGGGTTTTAGGCTAGGTTTAGGTTTAGGGTCCAGCTGCAAGCATATGGGATATCTACAATAACCATGAAATGTTGAACAAGTCATTGATGTGGCTACTACGTTCAAAGAGGAAGATGGCGTATTTACATTAGAGAGTAAATGCAAACAATAACCTTGCAAGAATACCTAAATCCAAGACAATGGCTTCATTTGTTGCAGAAGCCAGTGGACATGAATATGTGTCGTTCACTAAACAAGATTTTAGGAATGCCATAAAAAAATGAAAACCCTCCAACTTGATGAGGGAGGTGTTGAAGTAATCCATGCTTACTTCCTCAATATGCAAGAGAAGAACCAGAATTTATTTTACATTATGGATTTGGATGAAACAAGTAGACTAAAGAATGTGTTCTAGGTGAATTAAAAATCAAGACTTGCATATAAGTATTTCGGCAATGTGGTGTCTTTCGACACAACATATTTTGTGAACAAGTGGGATATGCCATTCGCCCCCTTCGTTAAGGTTGACCACCATGGCTATTCTATATTACTTTGATGTGCACTTATGTCAGAGAAGACAATTTCAAACTACATGTGGTTGTTCAACCCAAAACCATAATGACAAATCAATCAAGAGCCCTCATGTAAGCAGTGAAGTATGCCTCCCCTCAAGTGAAGTATCGATTGTATTTTTGACATATAATGAACAAAATTCCTACCAATGTTAGAAAATTGGGCTCCTATAAGAGATAGATAGCAAAGAGGGTTATGCAAAATGCAGTCTATGATTCCCTAAGTATAGAGGAATTTGAAGATGCTTGAGAAAAATATTGATAAAATATGAATTAAGAAATTTTAAATAACTAGTGAAGTTTTATCAGTTGCATTAAATTTGGGTGCTTGCGATCGTCAAGCACACCTTTTGGTTTGGTATGTTTCTCTACTTTGTTCCAGTACGTTTATTTCTATTATGTGTCGTAATGGTGTCAATATATTGTCATAACGGTATAATTACATTGTCGTAGTGGTGTCATTACAATATCCTAGTGGTGTCATTACTAGCTACTTTTATGTCATCAGATATGTCTACAACACGAAGGAGTAAAGGAAAGAACACATTCTTCGATAGTTACATAAATTCGAAGACAATACTAAAACAATTCGTTCAGCAATATGACGTGACACTTCAGGCTAAGTGTAAAAAGAAAGCACAAGTTGAGTTCAATTGTGCTCACAAGAGACTAAATTTGCTTACACAATTTGTGTTTGAACAACTTAGTGAGACGCACACTTTAAATGTGTTTAAGAAGTGTCAAGAGAAGATTGTCAACGCCATATATTGTGAGATTTTACCAATAAGACGAAATGGCAGTTAGTTTATTTATTCCATGAGTGAGTTGATGAAGTTAATGGCGCCACCTATCACACAGGTGAATGGGAGCACCCACAACATAGATCTAAAATGCAACTACCAATCATTTGAGCTTAGGGGAATACTATGCAAGCATACCTTTGTCGAAATGAAGAATAGGAGGATAGAACATGTGCCTCTTCAGTATTTGCTTGATAGATGAAAGAATAACCAAGAGCAGTTGTATGTGAAAGAAACTTACATATGTGAGAGACAAATGAATAACACTCTAGGAAAGTATCTATCGTAGATGTTTTGAATTTGCTGAGATTTGTAATGATTTAGATTTTAAGCAGCATTTTAAGTTAGATATTTCATTGGAATTCTATGTTGTTAGACGTTGAGTCTCCTACATTTAATGCAAAATGCAACTTCAACAGCGTTCTACGCCTGACTTAGTGTTTTCTGTCTTTCTTGGTATTAGACGCATAGTGTGTGTATCTTATATTAGATGCTTGAAGGCATATGTTTAACACCTGTGGTCAGTGAGGGTCATCCACGTATTGCTACCATGTATTGTTGGTGTGTATTCCTAGTGGGTTTTGCTAGCATGTGTAGCTCGTGTGGAAAGTTTAGTATTTTGGGCTCGGAACTGAAGCTACATTTAAGTGGATCTGATGTTGCATCTTGGATTGGATGTTGTGTTTGGTGTTTTGAGGATGAGGTGTTGTGTGGATCCTTGTAGAAGTCTTGAGGGTTTATTCTGGGTTGTGGCAATATGTTGGAGAGCCTTGGCGACTGATCTCCACTTCCTCGAGCCACTTGAGCTATAAGTGGTTGCGTGGTTTGGTTCTATGCCTGTAGCTTTCTCCGTACTCCTCATTTTTTCCTCCATTCTATGAGCATAGTGAAGCATAGAAGGGACGGGAATTCTAGAGCCTTCTCCCCTCCTTTCCTCTTCTCCTCCTTCTTCCTCCTCTTCTCCAGCTTCTTCTTCTTGTTCTTGTTCATCTTCTTCTTCTGTAAAGGGGGGAGGAGAGAGAGAGAGAGGGACTGTGAGAGTGGTAAGGAAGAGGAAAAGAGTCTGTGTTTCCCTTTACTAAGGAGAAGGTGAGCTCCGATTGTTGTCTGGCTGTACTGTGAGGAGGTCGTGTGGGCCTAGTGGGGAGTCACAGTGCAAGGAGATCACCGACGACCATCGAGGCTCTGGGTGCATCGTTGAGGTACACACCCCTTAGATCTCTTCTTGGAAAGCATGAGATTGATGCTAGGAGCATGATAGTGTAAATTTGTGGTGTGTGAATGCTTGAGGATTTTTGGAAGATTAATGGCGTATTTATTTCTTGGGTACATAGTGACCCATTTTATATGAAAGCTTTGTTTTGAGATATCTTGGGCCACGTGCATTGGATTTTAATGATTTTTATACTAAATGCTAGATCATCTCTAGACCTTCATTTTGGTATATTGCATGTAATTTTTAGGCTCATGTGTTAAGATCACCTACATCTCCTATATGTGGGTGAATAGTACCCGTGTGTTTTGGATTATGATTTCTTGTAAGCTACTTATTGAATCCTTGTGATTTTTGTTCCAAATTGTAGAGCTCGTTGAGATCTTCAATTTGATATATAATTTGTAAGTTTTGGTGGTGTGTGCAGCGACTGTCAGGAGTTCCCACCTCTAACGACAGAAATTGGTCTCTGCAAGTGTCGAGTGCTCTGGTTTTTAACTAAAGCCATGTGTAGCAACTGTGGTTTGGGCCTATTTCAGGCCCATTTGGATGGATTTTGGCACAATTTTTGATGGTTTAGATATTATTAAATAATGCTTTGACCCTGTAGATAATTTTGGAACATAAATGATTAGAAATCATTAAAATGATTTTAGGAAATGCTTAAAATAAATTAGTAAGATTCTCCTTGTGTTGTAGATAGAATAAAAGACTAAAGGACTTAGAAATACTAAGTCTCTCTTTTAAAGGTCTAGATAGACATTAGGATTCATGTTTAACTATAAGATTAGAGTTTTGGCTTGGTTTTAGTGTGGTGCACTGAATTAGGTATTCAGTAGCATTGTTTGGGTATCTGACGCTAAGTGGTTATGTCTTGTAAAAGACATAGGCTAGTAGGCTTCTTCAGGTTCTAAGTATGGATTGTGTTGGTATTTGGTCTTGTAAGTCAAGTGGGACTTCAAGGCCGTTGTTTTGGTTTCTGTATGAGTTCTTCTAGGTAAACTTTATACCTAGAAGGTGCTTTTGATTATCTTGGTTTCTATTTTGGGTGCTTTTGTTTGGGCTGTTGTCGTGGATTGAGCGAGGCACTCTAGAACTCAGACACTCCCAAGGTGTGGTTTTCTAAGCCTAGTAGAGGAGTTGTTAAACCACACATTTTATTTCTACTTTTCTTATTAGTGTTACCTTGATTAAAAGTAACTAAGTACACAAGCAGTAGGTGAGGACACCATTTCCCCTAACTCTCTGCACTACCACGGTGAAGTTCCTCACGTGGGAGGACACCACTATGGCCAACCGACCTCAATTTTATTTCATGTGTACGAGGATACATCTTTTTCTGATGTCTCATCGGTGACCTGAACACCTGGTTCATATACCCAGCCTCAGCCTACACTGACTCAAGCTCGGTGACTATAGTCATATCTGACAATTGATATATTGTCAATTTGCTATCACCAACCCCTCGTGGTCCCACACTGGCAACCACAGTCGTATCTGACAATTGGTTTCAATGGAGTATCATTCTCCTACTACATTGTCGACACCAACCCTTCGTAGTTCCACAACACATTATTATTTCTTTTTCCAAACTCTTGGATTTTTTTTTTAAATCATTAAACATTCTCTTTTCTTTGCAGGGGATCATTCCCATGCAAACATGACCCTCCATTTGGGTCCCAGGCTCAAAATCATGTAAAACTATGCATTCATATCCATTATTGGGTCATGCCTAAAAAACTACATTCAATTTTATTTATTTGAATTTCATATTCCTCCATGTCATCCACATGGGGAAAACTTCATTAATACATGCCCATTATTCATTCAAATCATTATTTGTCATTTTTCATGCACAGTTAATCATATGGCCCAAGGGTCTGGTTCAGCAAACTGAACCAGCTCGATATACCGAACTGGGTATCAACACCCAAAACAGTTGACCGAATTTGGAATTCAGTCGTCAAAAAATCTCTATTTCGGTCAACCGAAATCCTTTGAAACAGAAGATTGAACATTTTCGGTCTACCGATTCTAGGTCTCTAGTCAAATACTGATAGTAAAATGGCATGTTGAATCCAATTCGGCATATCGAAATGTCTATTTCCAGAATTTGTCCCCTAGAGCCCTAACCATATTTTCACCATAATTGTGACCTTCGGTCGACCCAACAAACATACCACATAAATCATGAATAAAACATGAGATGTAGATCTCAAAGTCTACTTAAAAACCCCTCAAACCATTCACCAATCCATTAAGTATGCTTCGCACAATAAAATCTTAAAGACATAGAGCTCACATCATTTCACTGTAGCATGCATATGAAAAATCCATATAACCCACAAAAAACACCACTAATTGGCATGATCTCATCATAAACATGTAGTCCATCACATTTCATGCATTCACATAATTTTTCATGATTTTATCATGCTTTTTATGTTATTTTCATGCATTTAATCTTATCTTCCAAAACGAAGGAAAAGAAAGAAGGGAGAGGTCGCATACCTCCTCCGATGAGCCCACGCAGCTCCGACAAGCTCCCCCCTCCACACGGCATGCCTTCGGTCCTCAACGCACTGCCACGGCTGCACTCCCTCTTTGCCTTCTCTAGTTTTCCCCTCCTCTCCACTTGCGCCTCACTACCACTGCTCGTGCCTCCGGCCTATCCTCCTCCTCTCCTCTTATCATCTTCCCTCTCCGTGAATCCTGTCAACCCTTCGGCTCCACCATCATCTTAGGCAAGGAAGGGACGAAGTAGGGTTCACCAGCTACGTGCATAGGCACCCGTGAGGAGAGCAAAGGGAAGAAGAAGAAGACGACACATGGTAACACAGTGGCACTGTGTTTGGGTTGATCGGGGTCCAACTCGGGTCCCACACACATAGACAGGCACAACACCAACCAAATCACATAACCAGGGAAACCACCAATCCAGCCATATAGAGAGAGACACACACACCAACAACCACAATATCAAATCATCCATTAATAAACCATTTTCTAATATCACAATTAATTACGTGGTTTACAATTAAAATTGGATAATCAAGTCCAGATGTCATAGGTAACATTCCTAAGGGGTCGGGCACGTTGGCTAGGATGAGGTCTTGAGACCAAGAGGTTGTAGGTAGGTGTTCGTTTGATCTAGAAAGTATGATACTCCTGGATTGTGGTCCTCAAGGTCGAGACTGAGGTTCATGAGTCAAGGTACTGTAACAATCCCCAAGTCCCTACCACTAAACCTATCTACGAATTTCTATTTAATTATTTGTTTTATCTTTATTATTAACCAACAATTACACTAATAATGCAGCTAAGGCTATGTACTCTCAATAGTAAAATAAAACCACTAAACAACATAAATAAAACTAAATTAACACTCACCTGGATCCCTCATGTGTGGCGGCGTGACTCCTCCTATATGCACTAGCAACCAACAGCTACTATCTCGCACCTGCCAAAACACACGCAAAACAAAGCACACATGAGTGACCACTCAACGGTCACCCAGCACGCACCCCACCTACAACTCGGCAACCTATGCCGTGGGCAGCCAAGCACAGGCATCACACTAGGATGCCGCCAAACCAAAAGGGCAATCTACCGACACCCAGTACACAAGTACTGGCATCCCTCTCGGATGCTGTAATACCAAACCAGGCAGTCTACTACTGCCTAGCAGGCTACAAAATCACAAAACCATGCTTTTAAAACCATTCTTTTCTTTTCCTTTTCAAAACCATATACATGCTCTTTCAAAATC
Organism: Posidonia australis; assembly: GCA_024699735.1. Classification (NCBI taxonomy): domain Eukaryota; kingdom Viridiplantae; phylum Streptophyta; class Magnoliopsida; order Alismatales; family Posidoniaceae; genus Posidonia; species Posidonia australis. The sequence goes on along the minus strand of JAMKQA010010214.1, from coordinate 5,092 downwards.
TTTTATGCACGCTCAAAATGGCCACTCTTGCAAAATCAAGCCTAAAAGCCACACTAAAGCACAACTACAGAGTCTCTACTCTATACAACATGGTCCCCTTTAGACCCAAGCACAACACCAAGCCACAGAGCCTCTACTCCCAAACCACGGAGCCACCGCACCCAAAACACTATGCCTCAACATGCGCCAAAACCATGGCCTCCTCTAGGCCTAAAGCATGATTTCTTGAACCAGCCTGATTTTGAACCAGGACTCTGCACAAAGCACAAACACAGGCACAAATAGTGTATCGAACTGCCTGGTACCAAGCAGACAACACTGGCCACAAGCAATCTACCGAGGAGCGACCACAGCGTCTGCACTGCCACGACGTGCCACCTTATGCAAAAGTCGTGTTGTCCTGCGATTCTCGCACTTAGAGAACCCTCACAAAGGCAAGCCCTCCCTGGGAAGATAGTCCTATCTCTCAGGATTCTACCAGTTACAAGGCACACGTCCCACCCACACTGGCTACCATAGGATACGCTTCTTCATGGCGCCCTCCACACGGTGCTAAGGAAGGAGTCTCACCTCCACACCCGACAACACTCAAACCTCAGTACTCACAGCAAAAGTAGGAGTATCTTACCTCCCCATCATGCCACGAAACACCTCAACCCGTACACCACAGCCCTAGTGTGACCATGCCTGCCTAGGGATTCGACGTGGAGTCACACCAGAGAGAGGAGGCTACAGCCATGCCAGGATGGCGAAGGCGCAAGTAGGATAAAAACAAAAGGAAAAGGAGTCGCCACCTAATCTTTTAAGAGAAAGACGAGGAAAACCACAAAAAGATGAATGCATGTGATGCAAATGAAAAGGCTTGATGTCCACAAACCAAAGGATGGGTAAGGATTCCTATTACACACGAGGAAGGTGTTAGGCACCCCCATACGTCCGAGAAACTCGGTCTTTCTAGTCTAATTCGCTTGCTAAAGGTTGAGTGGATGTTTGCTAAGCCTAGATTGTACTCTAATCATGCTAATATGAATGCCAAGTCAAGACTAGATGGATGTGTAAGACGGTATGCAAAAATTGCGAAGAAATCCACATGAAATGATGAAATCATGAAATACGACATGATAAAGAAAATCACATGAAATGACAAGGTTTATGGCAAGAAAGGCTTAGAAAATTATATAGACGTTAAGAGAATAAAAAATACAACCAACTCAAATCATCAACACCATAGAAACCATCGCAGGAATCAAGACGAAAAAATTGCGAAGAAGTCCACGTAAAACGGGCAAACTATGACATGAGAAGAAATCTACATAAAATGACGATGTTTTTGAAAAGAATGCTCTGGAAAACCACGATGACATTAATAGCATCAAAAATGTGATAGGCCCAAATCCTTAGAATCGCGGAAATCATCATGGAAACCTGAACAAAAAAATTGCAAAGAAATCCGCATTAGGCAAACGGCGACATGTAAATGATGGTGCTTTTGAAAAGAAATCTCGAGAAAACCATATTGATATCAAAAAGATTAAGAGTGGGGCCAACCCAAGTCATTAGAATCAAGGAAAAGGTCGTGAAAATCAAAAAAAGAGAATAGTCCATGATTGGGCCAATGTAGGCCTTTTGGTCAGTTAGTGTATGCCCTTAGACAATGAAATCCAAATCAAATCAAAAGATCCGAGAATACAGAATAAAATGGATCAAATCAAATGTCAGGTAATGGACCTTGAAAATGGGCTGAGGAAAATCCACGAAAGAAGCACATGGGATGCGAGCCCGCTTGAAAAGGAGGGGACAATGTGGAAACATGATGAAAATCATGCAAAATACATGAATATGTACCTAAATGTGTAAAAGATGCTAAAGAATGACTTGGACAAAGATTATGCATGATTTAATGTAGGAACTAACATGCATGTGCATGGATTGGTGGCATAGGGGCAATTTTGTCATTTCAATGGTCAGATGTGATATATGCATGTATGGAGATGATGCATGGTCTGAGATATGCCAAAATGCACGCGAAATGTCAAGAAAATGTTATTTACAAGAAAACATGAAAAGGACAACGTCTTAAAAACAATAAAATGATGTAAATACAGTAGAAGACAAGTATAAGGACCAAAATGCAAAATTCACAAAAACAGGTGGAAACCTGGATCAAAATACATTCAATGACTTCTATTCTAATGTGCAGATGTTGGATCAAATGAAAATGTGGCACTGAGATGTGTGAAAATTGCACCTTGGTAATTTCCTAGAAACTTAGGGTCTAATGTGCAAAATTCACACATAAGTGCAAATGTGACTAAAATATGAAACTAAAGATCAATTTAAAGTGCAAACATGATTTTTAAATGAAATCTATGATTAAGTGCAAAATATGAAATGCAATATGTGGAAAATACCCAAAATATGCGAGAAAACAATTAAAACCCTAAATGATAGATTAAAATTAGTTTAAGGGTCTGAATGCAAATTTCCTGTGCTCAGGGATAGTATATTGTGAATCGATGGGCCTACATGCAAAATTATAGGGCTTAAGTGTGATAAAAAAAATAAACCATTATGATGATTAGTGTAATTATGAAGTTTCTTAGGATTTAAAATGCAAATTTTATATAGAAAACTCATTTTTAAAAGTTCTAGGACCTCAGTGCAAAACCTCAGGACTTAATTGTAAAGAAAATATGAAATCTGGGACCTAAATGTGAGAAAACAAGCATTGATGCAAATAAAAAAGAAACTTAAAATATGTAGGGAGCTACATGCAATTTTTACAGAAACGAAATAAAGAAACAAAAATTATTTAAAACTACAAGGCTTAAATATAAAAAGGACTAAAAAAAGATTTAAGGACCTAACTATAACATCCTAAAACTAATTAGACCTAAACTAAAGAAACTATTCTTCGAAGATCACCAGAGGACTACCGACGTTCCCACTCCGGCGTGACCTCTAGCAACGACCCGGTGACGGTGCAGCAACTAAAGGGCTTCGGCGACGGCCCAAGAGGCTAGAGGGAAGCATGGTGGAGCTTCCGAGGGCGGTGGGTAGGACTAGGGAGGCCTGAGATGCCTCCCCCACCTCTGGCTTCGGCAAGCGATTATCGACGCCGGAGAAGATGACGGCGGAGTGGTTGGCGGTGCTCACGAGATGGGAAGGCCGAGGCGCAAGTCAGAGGAGCATCAAAGCAACGCGTGAAGGCTCCTGGTGGTGACAGTAGGATCTGAGGAGGTCTGAGGTGCTCCTCCCACCTCTAGCGCCGGTGACTGGAGTTGCAGTGGCGAGGGCTCCGCTACGGTGGCTGCGGAGGAGGCGCGACAGGCTGAGAAGGTCTCTGACAAGAAGGCAAGTCCTCTAGAGGTGGTCGTGACTGGCGGGGGGCATTCGGAGTGCACGGGAGCTTCACGGCATGGACCGATCGTCGACAGGGGCGTCGGCGAGATTCTCAGGCATAGGAGGCCAACCAGACTCCTCCTGAGCGATGGGAGCTCAGGGAGGATGGGGAAGGAAAAAGGGGGAGAGGAACGAGAGACCTGTGGGGCCTTGCCTCGCTTGGCCCCAGAGGCTTGTGGCCTCGCCGGTGGTGGTGAACCCACCATCGGAGGGGAAGAAGACGACGTACAGGGGGGCTAATCCCCATGAAATCCTATCCAGACAACCCAATAGGGTCCTACTGCACTAAAGGAACACGATTTGAACAAGAGGAGGAAGAATTACCTGAGGATGTGCTAGTTGTCTCCTCACGTGCCGGCGGCGACGCTCTGGTCGTGGAGGTCTGAGGCTTCTAGGGGTGAAAGATTGGTTGGAGAGGGAGCTCTAGTTTGGGACTTTGCTCTGATCTCAGCGGGATATGGCTGTTGTTGTCCTCGTTCTTGGACTCGAGCTATGGAGCGGACAACATGTTCTGGACGAAGATACTATCCCAAGAAGGGTCAACCAACAGGACAGCTGATATGCCCCTAGTCGATGGGGAAGGCTATCAACACAAGGCAGTTGACATGCCCTTGGTGTACGGTATCCTCTGCCAGCTCTTTGGCTGAAGAGCAGCTGACATGCCCCTGGCTTAGGACCCAACGAGACCTTGCAAAGTGGACAAATGATAATGCATGTAGGAATGATAGTGCTATGTTGTATCATCCCTTAGGATTTGGAATGCTAATGATGCCTGCTATGAGAAGAGGGGAAGACCTCGATTCACAAGACACTACTGGGCTTCTAAGCTGTTGGTGGCTCTCCAGGATGGATGTCTCAGTAGGTTAGGCTCCGTGCCAAACTCTTGAAGACTTAAACCTACTTTTTTGACTTTTGACTTATTTCTTTTCTCCCTCTTAGGCTTGTAGGCTCGCTCTAACCCTTGCTTGGGGGTAATGGGGATCTGGATTTGGAGGGGGCTGCTGGAATTATATGCGAGGGGTGGCTAGTCCCTTTAGTCATTTGGATTCCTTGGATGCTTGCTTCGACTCCTCTCCACGGTGAGTGATAGGGGTAGAGTTGGCCTAGCCTCTCTCTGTTAGGGCTAGCTTTTGTCTTCGACTTCGGTCTCCTTATTTCTTTTGTGTCCTTATGGATATGTTTACTTTTTTTATATTTTGGCTCACACTTATGCTCGTTCCAAACATTTTATCTCCCTCTGGAGGTGTAAGTCCATAGGGGAGTTTGGACATTTCGCCTAACCATGGTTGGGTGGTGGCTCCCACGCTCACTAGAGTGTCTAGGTAGTGTAGACACCCCAATATGCTTGCAAATGGACCAAACCCTAAAAAGATTCTAAAAAACCAAAAAAACAAAAAAAACCAAATAAAACTTTAAAAAACCAAATAAAACTAAAAAAAACCAAACAAAACCCTAAAAGTCCTAAAACCCTAGGAAACCCCTAAAAACCCTAGAAAAACCCTAAAACCCTAGAAAAACCTTAAAATGCAAAACAAAATCATAAAAGCCTAGAAAAACCAAACAAAACCCTAAAAAGTCCTAAAAACCCTAGGAAAACCCTAAATAAACCCTAAAACCTAGGTTAAACCCTAATCCAAACCTTAAACCCTAGGTTAAGACCTAAATTAAATTCAAAACCCTAATCCAAACC
>JAMKQA010010213.1:0-27778 GCA_024699735.1 Posidonia australis | reverse complement strand
TAATTAACTCAAAATCCCTAAATAAACCCTAATTAAAACTTAAAACCATAATTTCAAATCAATTAAATAAAACCCTAAAATCCAACAAATTCCAAAAAATAAAATCAAAACAAAAATCCAAATAAAAAGCCCAATTCGTAGGCCCAAAATCAACCCAATTAGCCCAATACATTCTTAAACCATAAAACCATAAAAAAGTTCAAAAATAATTCCGGCGAACTCTTGATTATCCGGTGAGAACTCTGGCGACCAATTCCGAGAAATCCAGGACAGATCTCTGCCTCCAAGATACTTGGCCAACCACCTACAACTCACGCCCGATCCAACGGCGCTGATGGGCTTAGGAGAGGAGGATCGACGGCCCCGGAGAGCCTTGCAAGAGTATAAAGCTCGCCGTCAACAAAAAGAAAAGGAACTTTTTTCGGGAAGTCTTTCGAGAGCAAAAACCTAGCAAACCCAGAGAATTCAGACCTCCGATCCATAAGCCAGAGCCTCCTCTCCTTTTTTTTTCCAAAATGCCGCCATCACACCGTGATCCAGAGCTCGCTGGAGTAGCGCCGTTTGCCACCGGAGATCGCCGGTGCTCGTGGGACAACCCCCAGGTACCCTCCTTTCTCCTCTCTTCAACTCCATCATGCATGTCAGACCTCCCTGAGCGTCCAAGTTGTGCCACCGTGGAGTCAGGCTCCCCGCGTGCCGCAGCCACCACCTTCGGCGATGGGTTCACCATCGCCGGTGGAGCACAACGGCGCTACCTCCGGTGCGGCCCCTCGGGGGCCTCTCCTTCCTTCCCTCTTCTTCTCCTTCCTCACCATCTCCCTAGATCCCTCCTTACTCCGGAAGAAGCTCCTGCCACCCCACACCACTCGCCGCTGTCCCACCGCAACCGACTGCCGCTCGTCGTCGAAGGAGCCCCCAAGTGAACCAGACACTCACGAGCTACACCCGAGTCTCCGGAAGCTTCCCTAGGGGCCTCCGAGCATCACCAAGCCAACCCACAACCGCCTGAACCGCTGCGACGCCATGCTTCGCCACTAACGTTCCCGTCGTCGGAGCTTGGGATGGGCAAGCCCACTCCCCCACGCGCGAGGCCTCCTCCAGCCTCGAGAAGGTTCACCGGGGTCCTACAGAGTGTCCCCAATCGCCGCTGCATCCAGCCGTCGCCTCCGGATGCTCCCACGTGACCCTCACCGTCACTGGTGAAGATGCCGACGAGGGGAGGTCGACGGCACCTTCCAGCCGTCGGGGGCTTGATCCATACCGTTGGATCTTCCCCACTCCTCCTACTCAAGCTTCCCTCTCTTCCTGATCCTTGATCGGGCTTCCGGAGAGGCTCGGATGAGCCTCTCAGCCCGTCGCCCCCGGTGATCTTCGAATCGCCGGCGGTACTCATGTTTTTTCTGTTTTTTATTTTAAGGTTATAAGTTATTTACATATTACATTTACGTCCTTTTTTATTGCATATGGGTCCAAATATTTGCACTTTAGTCCTTAGCATTTTAAAATAGTTTTTATTCTTTATTTTATCTGTGAATTTTGCATTTATCCCTGAAGAGTTCATCTTTTAATTCTTAACATATTGTTGCATGTTTTCATCACTTTTAAGTCCAGAAAATTTACATTTAGGTCCCCGAAGTTTCTGAAACAAGTTTTTCTCTGTGAAAATTGCACTATGACCCCTAACTGTTTTCAAAATTGCATAAATGATGAATAAAATCATGTTTTTGTCACATTTAAGTCTTGGAATTTTACATTTAGGTCCCTGAAGTTTTCTAAAACATTTTTTCTCTGAGAAATTTGCAATACGAACCCTGAATTCTTTAAAAGTCATACTGTACATCATTTAAATTGAGTTTCTCTTCACAGTTTGGTCCTGAAAATTTGCATTTAACACCCCAAAACTTTTAAAAATGAGTTTTGACTGTGAATTTTGCATTTTAAACCTCAGGAAACATCATAATTACTCTGACCAACATAAAAGCTTGATTTTTTGTCACAACCAGACCCTAAAATTTTACAGAAAGGCCCCTAAGTTCACATTAAAATATTTTTGAACATGAAATTTATATTTTGACCCTTAGATTATTTCTAAATTCCTCATTTAGGGTTGTTAAATGTTTTCCATTATTTTTTTGGCTATTTTTCACCCTTGTTTGGCATTTAATCACAGAATCCACTTGCAAATCATGTTTTCACTGAAATTTGATCTTTTGCCCTGCATTTTGGCTGCATTTGCACTCATGTAAATTTTGCACTTTAGTCCCCAACTTTTTAGGAAATTATCTAAGTGTAATTTTTGCATCCTTGTGCAACATTAGCACTGGTCCCATCATTTGCATGTCAGAATAAGGATCAGGAACATGTTTTTTATCCAGTTTCTCATTCTTTTCGCAAATTTTGCGTTTTAGTCCCTATGTTTGTCATTTATTGCATTTACATCCTTTTGATGATTTTTCTTCTCTGGTTTCTTCCAAATGACATTATCTAGACATTTAGCATACCTTTTGAGATATATTAGGCCATGCATCGCTCCCATGCAAGCATTTTTCATCTTTGGCCAAGGGAAATGACCAAATTACCCCTATGCCCCAATTCATGAGCATGCACCTCGATCTTTGCATTTAGTCTTGCCATGGCATTCATATTAGCATGATTAGAGCATGACCCAGGTTTAGCAAACATTTATCAAACCTTTAGCAAGCATTTGGACTCGAAAGACCGAGTTTCTTGGGCGTACGAGGGTGCCTAACACCTTCCTCGTGCGTAATAGGAATCCTTACCCATCCTCTGGTTAGCAGACATCCAGCCTTCCCATCTGCATCCCAAGCATTCCTCTTTTTGTGGTTTTCCTTGTCTTTCCCTTAAAAGACTATGTGGCGACTCCTCCTTTTTTTTCCCTTTATCCTATCCTTACACATTCGCCATCATGGCATGGTTGTGGTCACCCATTCCCCCTTCCTCCGGGTCGGGCACGGTCACAACAGGCAATGGCTCAAAACTGCCGAGAGTGAACTGAGTAGCTGCTGGTGTACAAGCAGTGGTTCGAAATCGCCAAGAGTGAACCGAATCGCTGTCAGTGTACTGGCAGCAACTCGGAAATGTCGAGAGTTAATTGAGTCACTGCCGGTGTACAGGCAGCAGCTCGAAACCGCGAGAGTGAACTGAACTGCTGCCAGTGTACAAGTAGTGACTAGGAACCATCGAGTGTGAACCGAGTTGGTGCCGGAGTACAAGCGCGGCTCGGAACCGCCGAGAGTGAACCGAGTCGCTATTGGTGCACAAGTTGTGGCTCAAAACCGTCGAGAGTGATTTGAGTCGCTGTCGGTGTATAGGCAATGGCTCAAAACCACTGTGAGTGAACCGTGTTGCTGCTGGTGCACAAGTAGTGGCTCGGAACTTCAAAGAGTGAACCTAGTCATTGCCGGTGTATAGGAAACACTCGGAAGCACCAAGAATGAACCAAGTCGCTGCCGATGTACAAGTAGTGGCTCGAAATAGCCTAGAGTGAACCAAGTTGCTACCAATGTAAAGGCAATAGCTTGGAACTGTCGAGAATGAACCAAGTCAACGCCAGAGTACAGGAAGCAGCTCAGAACCACCGAGAGTGAACCGAGTCGCTGCCGATGTACTGGTAGTGGATTAGAATCGTTGAGAGTGAATCGAGTTGCAGCCGATGTACAGGCAGCAAGTCGGAGCCATTAAGAGTGAACCGACTCGCAGCCAGAGAACAAGCAACAGCTTAGAACCACCGAGAGTGAACCTAGTCGCAGCCATTGTACAGGCAGTGGCTCAGAATCGTCAAAAGCGAACCGATTCGCTGTTGGTGAACAGGTAGTGGCTCGGAACCGTTAAGAGTGAACCGAGTCGCTGCTGGTGTACTGGCAATGGCTTGAAACAATCAAGAGTGAACCGAGTCACTGCTAGTGTACAGGCAGTGGCTTAGAATCGCCGAGAGTGAACCGTGTCGCTGTTGGTGTAGAAGCAGTGGCTCGGAACCGTCGAGAGTCAACCGAGTCACTACCGGTGTACAAGCAGTTGCTAGGGACCACCAAAAGTGAACTGAGTCACCGCCAATGAGTAGGCAACAGCTCCGAATACTCAAAAGTCAACCGAGTCACTTCCAAAGTATAGGCAATGGCTCGGAACACCTGAGCGTGAACCAAGTCACTGTCGATGTACAGGCAGTGGCTCAAAGCCGTCGAGAATGAATCGAGTCGCTACCGGTGTATAGCCAGTTGCTCGGTATCGCCGAGAGTGAGACGAGTCACCGTCGGTGTACAAGTAAAGGCTCTGAATTGCCCAGAATGAACTGAGTCGCCGCCGGTGCACAAGTAGTAGCTCGAACCCGTGAGAGTGAACCAAGTTGCTACTGGTGTTGAGGCAGCGGCTAGGAACCACTAAGAGTGAACAAAGTCACTACCAGTGCGCAGGTAGTGGCTCTAAACCACTATGATTGATCTGAGTCGCTGCTAGTGTACAGGCAGTGGCTCGGAACCACCGAGAGTGAACCGAGTCGCTGCCGGTGTATAGGTAGGGACATGGAACCGTCGAGAGTGAATCGTGTTGCTAGTGTACAAGCAGTGGCTCGGAACCGTCGAGAGTGAACCGAGTCACTAATGGTGTACTAGCAGCGGTTAGGGACCACCGAAAGTGAACTGAGTCAATGCCAATGAGTAGGCAGCAGCTCCGAATCGTTGAAAGTGAACCGAGTCATTACCAAAGTACAACAATGGCTCGAAACAACTGAGACTGAACCAAGTTGCTGTAGATGTGCAGGCAATGGCTTGAAGCCGTCGAGAATGAACCGAGTCACTGCCGGTGTACAGCTAGTGGCTCGGAATCGTCGAGAGTGAAACGAGTCACCGCTGGTGTATAGGCAATTGCTCGGAACCGTCGAGAATGAACTGAGTCGCCGCTGGTACACAGGCAATGGCTCAAACCAGCGAGAGTGAACCGAGTCGCTGCTGGTGTTGAGGCAGCGGCTAGGAACCACCGAGAGTGAACCAAGTCGCTACCAGTGCACAGGTTAGTGGCTTTAAAGCACTATGATTGAACCATGTCGCTCCTAGTGTACAGGTAGTGGCTCGAAACCACCGAGAGTGAATCGAGTCGCTGTTGGTGTATAGGCAGGGACCTGGAATCGCCGGGTGTGAACCGAGTCGCTACCGGTGTACTACCAGTGGCTTAGAACCGTTGAGAGTGAACCGAGTCGCTGCTGGTGTACTGGCAACGGTTTGAAACAACCGAGAGTGAACTGAGTCACTGCTAGTGTACAAGTAGTGGCTTAGAACCGCCGAGAGTGAACCGTGTCGCTGTTGGTGTACAAGTAGTGGCTCGGAACCGTCGAGAGTGAATGAGTCATTGTCGTTATACAGGCAGCGGCTAAGGACCTCCGAAAGTGTACTGAGTCACCACCAATGAGTAGGCAGCAGCTTCGAATCGTTGAAAGTGAACTGAATCGCTACCAAAGTACAAGTAATGGCTCGGAACCACCGAGAGTGAACCAAGTCGTTGTTGATGTACAGGCAATGGCTCGAAGCCATCGAGAATGAATTGAGTCACTATCGATGTACAGCCAGTGGCTCGGATTCACCGAGAGTGAAACGAGTCACCGTCAGTTTACAGGCAACGGCTCGGAACCACCGAGAATGAACCGAGTCACTACTATGTTGAGGCAGCGGCTAGGAACCGCCGAGAGTGAACCGAGTCGCTACCAGTGCATAAGTAGTGGCTCTAAACCATTATGATTGAACCAAGTCGCTGCTAGTGTACAGGCAGTGGCTCGGAACCATTGAGAGTGAACCGAGTCATTGCCGGTGTATAGGCAGGGACTTGGAACCGCTGGGAGTGAACCAAGTCGCTGTCGGTGTACTGGTAGTGGCTTAGAACCACTGAGAGTGAATCGAGTCACTGCTGATGTACAAGCAGTAGGTCGGAGCCACCGAGAGTGAACCCACACGCTGCCGAAGTACAGGCAACGACTCAGAACCACCGAGAGTGAATCGAGTCGCAACTGTTGTATAGGCAGTGGCTCGGAACCATCAAGAGCGAACCGATTCGCTGTTGGTGAACAAGCAGTGGCTCAGAACAGCCGAGTGTCAACCGAGTCACTGCTGGTGTATTGGCAATGGCTTGGAATACCCGAGAGTGAAACTGAGTCAGTACTAGTGTACAGGTAGTGGCTTAGAACCATCTAGAGTGAACCGTGTCGCTGTTGGTGTATAGGCAGTGGCTCGGAACTGCCGAGATTGAACCAAGTCACTGCTGGTGTACAGGCAGTGGCTAGGGACCATCGAAAGTGAACTAAGTCACTGCCAATGAGTAGGTAAAGTACAGGCAATGTCTTGGAACCATCAAGAATGAACCGAGTCACTGCTGGTGTACAAGCAGTGGCTCGGAACCACCGAGAGTGAACCAAGTCGCTATCGGCGTATAGGCAGCGCCTCCGAACCATTGAGAGTGAACCAAGTCACTACTGTTGTACAGGTAGTGGCTCGGAACTGCCGAGAGTGAATCGAGTCGCTGTCATTGTACAGGCAGTGGTTCGGAACCGTTAAGAATGAACTGAGTCGCTGCTAGTGTACTAGCAACGGCTTGAAACAGCCGAGTGTGGATCGAGTCACGGCTAGTGTACAGGTAGTGGCTTAAAACCGCCGAGAGTGAATCGTGTCGCTGTTGGTGTAAAAGCAGTGGCTCGGAACCATCGAGAGTGAACTGAGTCACTATTGTTGTACAGGCAGTGGCTAAGGACCACCAAAAGTAAACTAAGTCACCGCCAATGAGTAGGTAGCAGCTCCAAATCGTCGAATGTGAACCGAGTCGCTACCAAAGTACAGGCAATGGCTCAGAACCGTCGAGAGTGAACCAAGTCACTGTCGATGTACAGGAAATGGCTCGAAGATGTCGAGAATGAACCGAGTCACTGCCGGTGTACAGCTAGTGGCTCAAAATTGCTGAGAGTGAAACGAGTCACCATCGGTGTACAGGCATTGGCTCGGAACCACCGAGAATGAACCGAGTCGCCGCCGGTGCACAAGTAGTAGCTCTAACTCGCGAGAGTGAATCGAGTCACTGCTGGTGTTGTGGCAGCGGCTAGGAACCGTCGAGAGTGAACCGAGTCGCTACCAGTGCACAGGTAGTGGCTCTAAACCACTATGATTGAACCGAGTCGTTGCTAGTGTTCAGGCAGTGCCTCGGAACCACTAAGAGTGAATTGAGTCGCTGCTGATGTATAAGTAGGGACTTGGAACCGTCGGGAGTGAACCGAGTCACTACTGGTGTGCTGGTAGTGGCTTAGAACTACTGAGAGTGAATCGAGTCGCTGCTGATGTACAGGCAGCAGGTCGGAGCCATCGAGAGTGAACCGACTCGCTGCCAGAGTACGGGCAACGACTCAGAACCACCGAGTGTGAACCAAGTCGCAGTCGTTGTACAGGCAGTGGCTCGGAACTATCGAGAGCGAACCGATTTGCTGTTGGTGAACAGGAAGTGGCTCAGAACAGTCGAGAGTCAATCGAGTCACTACTGGTGTATTGGCAACGACTTGGAACAACCGAGAGTGAAACCGAGTCACTGCTAGTGTACAGGTAGTGGCTTGGAACTGCAAAGAGTTAATAGGCAATGGCTCGGAACCACCGAGATTGAACCAAGTCATTGCCGGCGTACAGGCAGCGGCTAGGTACCACCGAAAGTGAACTAAGTCGCTGCCAATAAGTAGGCAAAGTACAGGCAACGGCTTGGAATCGTCGAGAATGAACTAAGTCACTGCTGGTGTACAGGCAGTGGCACGAAACCACCGAGAGTGAACCAAGTCGCTATCGGCGTACAAGCAGCGCCTCTGAACCATTGAGAGTGAACCAAGTCACTACTATTGTACAGGTAGTGGCTCAGAACCGTCGAGAGTGAATCAAGTCGCTGTTAATGTACAGGCAGTGGTTCGTAACCGTTAAGAGTGAACCGAGTCGCTGCTGGTGTACTGGCAATGGCGTGAAATAGCCGAGAGTGAACCGAGTCACTGCTAGTGTACAGGCAGTGGCATAGAACCACCGAGAGTGAATCGTGTCGCTGTTGGTGTACAAGCAGTGGCCTCAGAACCGCCAAGAGTGAACCAAGTCACTTTCGTTGTATAGGCAGCAGCTAGGGACCACCAAAAGTGAACTGAGTCACCGCCAATGAGCTGGCAGCAGCTTCGAATTGTCGAAAGTGAACTGAGTCGCTACCAAAGTACAAGCAATGGCTCGGAACCACCGAGAGTGAAACAAGTCACTGTCGATGTATAGGCAATGGCTCGAAGCCATCGAGAATGAACCAAGTCACTGCCGGTGTACAGCCAGTGGCTCGGGAATCGTCGAGAGTGAAACAAGTCATTGCCAGTGTATAGGCAATGACTTGGAACCGCCGAGAATGAACTAAGTCGCCGCCGATGCATAGGCTGTAGCTCGAACACGCGAGAGTGAACCAAGTCGCTGCTGGTGTTGAGGCAGCGGCTAGGAACCATCGAGTGTGAACCGAGTACCTACCAATGCACAGGTAGTGGCTCAAAACCACTATGATTGAACTGAGTCGCTGCGAGTGTACAGGCAGTGGCTTGGAACCATCGAGAGTGAACTGAGTCGCTGCTGATGTATAGGCAGGGACATGGAATCACTGGGAGTGAACTGAGTCGCTACCGGTGTACTAGTAGTGGCTTAGAATCGCCAAGAGTGAGTCGAGTCGCTTCTGATGTACAAGCAGCAGGTCGAAGCCACCGAGAGTGAACCAACTTGCTACCGGAGTACAGGCAACGACTCAGAACCACCTAGAGTGAACTGAGTCATAGCCGTTGTATAGGTAGTGGCTTGGAATCGTTGAGAGCAAGCCGATTCGCTGTTGGTGAAAAAGCAGTGGCTCAGAACCGTCGAGAGTCAACCGAGTCACTGCTGGTGAATTGGCAACGGCTTGGAATAGCCGAGAGTGAAATCGAGTCACTACTAGTGTACAGGTAGTGGCTTAGGACCGCCGAGTGTGAACCGTGTCGTTGTTGGTGTACAGGTAGTGGCTCCAAACCGTCGGGATTGAACCAAGTCACTGCTGGTGTACAGGCAATGGCTAGGGACCACTGAAATTGAAATAAGTCGCTGCCAATGAGTAGGCAAAGTACAAGCAACAGCTTGGAACCATCAAGAATGAACCGAGTCGCTGTCGGTGTACAGGTAGTGGCTCAGAACCACCAAGAGTGAACCACGTCGCTATCGGCATACAGGCAGCACGTCCGAACCATTGAGAGTGAACCAAGTCACTACTGTTGTACAGGTAGTGGCTCGGAATCACCAAGAGTGAATCGAGTCACTGTCATTGTACAGGCAGTGGCTCGGAACAGCCTAGAGTCAACCCAGTCGCTACCAATGTACAAGCAACGGCTTGGAACCATCGAGAATGAACCGAGTCGCTGTCAGTGTACAAGTAGTGGCTCGGAACCACCGAGAGTGAACCGAGTCGCTAATGGTGTACAGGTTGTGGCACGAAACCGCCGAGAGTGAACCGAGTTGCTGCCGGTGTACAGGCAGTGGCTCAGAACCACAGAGAGTGAACCATTTCGATGCTGGTTTACAGGTAGTGGCTCGGAATTACCGAGAGTGACCCGAGTCGCTACTAGTGTACATGCAATGGCTTGGATCCTCTGAGAATGAACTGAGTCGCTGTCGGTGTACAGGCAGTGGCTTGGAACCACCTAGAGTGAACCGAGTCACTACGAATGTATAGGCAACGGCTTAGAACTGTTGAGAATGTACCAAGTAGCTACTAGTTTATAGACAGCGGCTCGAAACCGTTGAGAGTGAACTGAGTCGCTGCGGTGCACAGGCTACGGCTTCGAACCGCCAAGACTAAACCAAGTCACTGCTAGTGTACTTGCAGAGTCTCAGAATCGTTGAGAGTGAACCGAGTCGCTCCCAGTGTACAAGTAGCGGCTCAAAACGACCGAGAGTGAACACAGTTACTGCTAGTGTATAGGCAGTAGCTTGGAACCACAGAGTGTGAACCACCAACAGTGAACTAAGTCTCTATCGGTGTCCAAGTAGCAGCTAGGAATCTCCGACTGCGAACCGAGTCACTACCGAAGTACTAACAGCAACTCGAAACCACCGAGAGTGAGCTGAGTCGCTAATGGTGTACAGGTTGTTGCTTGAAACTGCCGTGAGTGAACCGAGTCACTGTCGATGTATAGACCGCAGTTCGAAACCGTAGAGACTGAACCGAGTCACTGCCAGATTACTGGCAGTAGCACAGAACCACAGAGAGTGAACCGTGCTGCTGCTGCTGTATAGGTAGTGGCTCGGAATCGCCTAGAGTGAATCGAGTCGCTGCCAATGTATAAGCAACGGCTTGGAACCATCGAGAAAGAACTGAGTCGCTGTCGGTTTACAAGCTGCAACTCGAAACCACCGAGAGTGAACCAAGTCGCTGTAGTGTATAGGCAGTGGCTCGGAACCACCAAGAATGAACCGAGTCGCTGTTCGTGTACATGCAGTGGCTCGAAATCGCAGAGAGTGAACCAAGTCACTGCTGGTGTACTGGCAGCGGCTCGGAAAATTTGAGAGGGAACTATGTCTCTATCCGTGTGCAGGCAGTGGCTCGAAACTGTCGAGAGTGAACCGAGTAGCTGCCGGTGTACAAGAAAGGTAGGGAACCGCTGAGTGTGAATCGAGACACTGCCAGAGCATAGGCAGTGGTTCGGAACTGCCAATAGTGAACCGAGTCACCAATGGTGTACAGGTTGTGGCTCGAAACCATCGAGAGTGAAATGATTCAATGCCAATATACAAGCAGTGGCTTAGAACCACCGAGGGTGAAACGTGTCGCTGCTGATGTACAAGTAGTGGCTCGTAACTACCGAGAGTTAACTGAGTCACTGTCGGTGTACCAGCAACGCTCGGAACCTCCCAGAATAAACCGAGTCACTATTGGTGTACAAGTAGTGGCTCGGAACCGCCTAGAGTGAACTGAGTCACTGCCAATGTACACGCAACGGATTGGAACCATCGAGATTGAATCGAGTCACTGCTAGAGTACAGACAATGGTCATAACCACAGAGAGTGAATCGAGTCCCTGCTGGTGTACAGGCACTGGCTTGGAACCACTGAGAATGAATCGAGTCGCTGTCGGTGTACAGACAGTGGCTCAAAACTGCCTAGAGTGAACCGAGTCACTGCCAATGTACAAGTAATGGCTTGGAACCGTTGAGAATGAACCGAGTAGTTGTCGGTGTATAGGCGGCAGCTTGGAATCGTCGAGAGTGAACTGAGTCGCTGTAGTGTACAAGTAGCGACTCAGAACCATAGGGAATGAACTGAGTCACTGTCGGTATACATGTAGTGGCTCAGAAGCACCGAGAGGGAACTGTGTCACAGCTGGTGTATAGGAAATGACTCGGAACCTTTGAGATTGAACGGAGTCGTTGCCGGTGTACAAGCAATGGCTCAAAACTGCCTAGAGTCAACCAAGTCGCAGCCATTCTACAAGCGAAGGCTTGGAACCGTCGAAAATGAACTGAGTCACTACCGATGTACAGGCAGTGGCTCGGAACCATCGAGAGTGAACCGAGTCACTACTGGTGTACAGGAAGTGGCTCGGAACCATCGAGAGTGAACCGAGTCGCTGCTAATGTACAGGTAGTGGCTCAGAAACAATGAGATTGAACCGAGTCGTTGCCGGTGAATAAGCAATGGCTCGCACCCGCCTATTCTAAACTGAGTCACTACCAATGTATAGGCAACGGCTTGGAACCATTGAGAATGATCCAAGTCACTATCGGTGTATAGGAAGTGGCTCGGAACCACTAAGAGTGAACCGAGTCGCTGCCGGTGTACAGGCAGCGGCTAGGAACCGTCGAGTGTGAACCGAGTCACTGCTGGTGTACAGGTAGCGGCTAGGAACCGTCTAGTGTGAACCGAGTCGCTGCCAGAGTACAAGCAATGGCTCGGAAACACCGAGAGCGAGCCAAGTTGCTAATGGAGAACAGGTTATGGCTCGAAACTACCAAGAGTGAACCAAGTCACCGTTAGTGTACATGTAGTGGCTCGGAATGGCAGAGAATAAACCATGTCGCTGCTGGTGTACAGGCAATGGCTCGGAATCATTGAGAGTGAATTGAGTCCTGTCGATGAACAGGTTCTGGCTTGAAACCGTCGAGAGTGAACCGAGTGGCTACTGGTGTATAGGCGACGACTAGGAACAATCGAGAGTTAACCTAGACACTGATGGTGTATAGGCAGTGGCTCGAAACCACTGAGAGTGAACCAAGTTGCTGATGTTGTCTAGGCAGTGGCTCAAAACAGTCAAGAGTGAACTGAGTCACTATCGGTGTAAAAGCAGTGGCTCAGAACCACTGAGAGTGAATTTTGACGTTGCTGGTGTACAGGCAATGGCTCGGAACCTCTGATATTAAACCGAGTCATTGCTGGTGTATAGGTAATGGCTCAGAACTGCCTAGAGTGAACTGAGTCACTACCAATGTACAAGCAAAGGCTTGGAACCATCGAGAATGAACTAAGTCACTACCTGTGTACAGGCAGTGGCTCGGAACCATCGAGAGTGAACCGAGTCACTGCTGGTGTACAGGCAACGGCTCAGAACCTTGAAGAATGAACCGTGTCACTGTCGGTGTACAGACAGTGGCTTGAAACTACCTAAAGTGAACTGAGTCACTACCAATGTACAAGCCATGGCTAGGAACTGTCGAGAATGAACCGTGGCACTGCCGATGTACAGGTAGCGGCTTGAAACCATCAATAATGAACTGAGTCATTGCCGGTGTACATGCAGTGGCTAGGAACCACCGAGAGGGAACCGTGTCAATACTGTTGTACTGGCATTGGCTCAAAACCTCCGAGATTGAACCAAGTCGTTGCCGATGTACAAGCACTGGCTTGGAATTGCCTAGAATCAACCAAGTCACTGCCAATGTACAGGCAACAGCTTGGAACCATCAAGAATGAACCGAGTCGCTGTCGGTGTACAGGCTGTAGCTCGGAACCACCGAGAGTGAACCGAGTCGCTAATGGGTACAGGTTGTGGCTAGAAATCATCGAGAGTGAACTGAGTCACTACTGGTGTACATGAATTGGCTCGAAACGATTGAGAGGGAACCGTGTCACTATTGGTGTACAAGCAACGGCTCAGAACCTCCGAGATTGAACCGAGTCGCTGCCGGTGTACAAGCACTGGCTCGGAGCTGCCCAGAGTTAACTGAGTCACAACCAATGTACAGGCAACGGCTCAGAACCTCCGAGAATGAACTGAGACACCGTCAGTGTACAGATAGTGGCTCAAAACCACCTAAAGTGAACCGAGTCACTGCCAATGTACAAGCCATGGCATGGAACCGTCAAGAATGAACCGAGTCGTTGCCATTGTACAGGCGGCGGCTTGGAACTGCCGAGAGTGAACTAAGTCACTGCAGTGTACAGGTGGAGGCTCGGAACCATCGAGAATGAACTGAGTCGCTGCCAGTGTACAGGTAGTGGCTCAGAACCACCAAGAGGGAACCGTGTCACTGCTAGTGTACAGGCAATGGCTCGGAACCACCGAGATTGAACCGAGTCATTGCCGGTGTACATGCAATGGCTCGGAACCGCCTAGAGTCAACCTAGTCACTACCAATGTACAGGCAACAGCTTGAGAAACGTTGAGAATGAACCGAGTCGCTACTGTTGTACGTGTAGTGGCTCGGAACCACCAAAAGTGAAATGAGTCACTACCGGTGAACAGGCCACAGCTCTGAACCATCAAGAGTGAACCGAGTTGTTGTCGGTGTACAGGCAGTAGCTCGGAACTGTCGAGTGTGAACTGAGTCGCTATTGGAGTATAGGCAATGGCTTGGAACACCGAGAGTGAATAGAATAGTTCATGGTGTACAGGTAGTGGCTTGAAACTGTCAAGAGTGAACTGAGTCACTATCGGTGTACAGGCTGTGGCTCAGCACCACCAAGAGTGAGTCGTGTCGTTGCCAGTGTACTGGCGATGGCTTGGAACCACCTAGAGTAAACTGAGTCACTACCAATGTACAGGCAATGGCTTTGAACTGTCAAGAATGAACCAAGTCACTATCGATGTATAGGTAGTGGCTCGGAACCACCGAGAGTGAACCAAGTCACTACCGCTGTACATGCAACAACTAGGAACCACCGAGTGTGAACTGAGTCACTGCTAGAGAATAGGCAGCGCCTCAGAACCACCAAGAGTGAATCGAGTCGCTAATGGTGTACAGGTTGTGGCTCGGAACCACCGAGAGTGAACCAAGTCACTGCCGCTATACATGCAACAACTAGGAACCACCGAGTGTGAACTGAGTCACTACTAGAGAATAGGCAGCGCCTCAGAACCACCAAGAGTGAACCGAGTCACTAATGGTGTACAGGCAATGGCTCGGAACAACCGAGATTGAACCGAGTCGTTGCCGGTGTACATGCAATGGCTCGGAACCGCCTAGAGTCAACCTAGTCACTGCCAATGTACAGGCAACAGCTTGAGAAACGTCGAGAATGAACCGAGTCGCTACTGTTGTACGTGTAGTGGCTCGGAAACACCAAAAGTGAAATGAGTCACTACCGGTGAACAGGCCACAGCTCTGAACCATCAAGAGTGAACCGAGTTGTTGTCGGTGTACAGGCAGTAGCTCGGAACTGTCGAGTGTGAACCGAGTCGCTATTGGAGTATAGGCAACGGCTTGGAACACCGAGAGTGAATCGAATAGTTCATGGTGTACAGGTAGTGGCTTGAAACTGTTGACAGTGAACTGAGTCACTACCGGTGTACAGGCTGTGGCTCAGCACCACCAAGAGTGAGTCGTGTCGTTGCTAGTGTACTGGCGATGGCTTGGAACCACCTAGAGTAAATTGAGTCACTGCCAATGTACAGGCAATGGCTTTGGACCGTCAAGAATGAACCAAGTCACTGTCGATGTACAGGTAGTGGCTCGGAACCACCGAGAGTGAACCAAGTCACTGCCGCTATACATGCAACAACTAGGAACCACCGAGTGTGAACTGAGTCACTGCTAGAGAATAGGCAGCGCCTCAGAACCACCAAGAGTGAACCGAGTCGCTAATGGTGTACAGGTTGTGGCTCGAAACCACCGAGAGTGAACCGAGTGGCTGTCGGTGTACATATAATGGCTCAGAACCACCGAGTGTGAAACGTGTCACTTCAGGTGAACTAGTAGTGGTTTGGTACGACCGATAGTGAACCGAGTCGCTGCCGGTGTATAGGCAATGGCTAGGAACCTCTGAGAATTAACTGAGTCGCTCTCGGTGTAAAGGTAGTGGCTCGGAACTACCTAGAGTGAACCGAGTCGTAGCCAATGTACAGGCAACGACTAGGAACCGTCGAGAATGAACCGAGTCACTGTCGGTGTACAACCAGCGGCCTGGAACCACTGAGAGTGAACCGAGTCAATGCAGTGCGCAGGCTGTGGCTCGAAACCGTCAAGAGTGAACCACGTCACTGTTGGTGTACTTGTAGTGGCTCGGAATTGCCGAGAGTGAACCGAGTCACTGTCAGTGTACAAGTAGTGGCTCGGAACCACCGAAAGTGCATTGAGTCACTGCCGGTGTACAGGTAGTGGTTGGAAACTACCGAGAGTGAATTGAGTCGCTATCGATGTACAGGCAATAGCTAGGAACCGTCGAGTGTCAACCGAGTCACTGTCGGTGTACAAGCAGTAGCTAGGAATCACTGAGTGCGAACCGAGTCGCTACTAGAGTACAAGCAGCTGCTCGAAACAATCGAGAGTGAGCCGAGTTGCTAATGGTGTACAGGTTGTGGCTCGAAACCGCTGAGAGTGAACCGAGTCACTGCCGATGTATGGACAGCAGCTTGGAATCACAGAGACTTCACCGAGTCACTGCCGGAGTACTAGTAGCGGCTCAAAACCATCGAAAGTGAACCGTGTCGCTGTTGGTGTATAGGTTGTGGATCAGATGAGCCAAGAGTGAATTGAGTCGCTTCCGGTGTACAGGCAACGGCTCAGAACCTCCAAGAAAGAACCGATCCACAGGCTGTGTATTGGCAATGGCTCGGAATCACCTAGAGTGAACCAGGTTGCTACCAATGTACAAGCAACAGCTTGGAACCGTTGAGAATGGACCGAGTCACTACCGGTGTACAAGCGACGATTTCAAACCGTCGAGAAGGAATAGAGTCGCTGTAGTGTACAAGCAGCGGCTCGGAACCACCGGGAATGAACTGAGTCGTTGCTGGTGTACATGCAGTGGCTTGGAACCACCGAGAGGGAACCGTGTCACTGCCGGTGTGTAGGCTATGGCTCGAAACAACCGAGAGAGAACTAAGTTGTTGTCTGTATACAAGCAAAGGCTGGGAACCGTCGAGTGTGAACCGAGTCGCTACTGGAGAACAAGCAGCTGCTCGGAACCGCCAAGAGTGAATCGAGTCACTAATGGTGTACAGGTTGTGGCTCGAAACTGTCTAAAGTGAGCCGAGTCGCTGTCGGTATACAGGCAGTGGCTCAGAACCACCGAGAGTGAACCGTGTCGCTGTTGGTGTACAGGTAGTGGCTTGAAACTGTCGAGAGTGAATCAAGTCACTATCGGTGTACAGGCAACGCTTGGAACCACCGAGAATGAACTGAGTCGCTGTCGGTGTATAGGTAGTGGCTCGGAATCGCCTAATGTGAACCAAGTCACTGCCAATGAACAGGCAACGACTTGGAACTGTCGAGAATGAACCGAGTCATTGCCGGAGTATAGGTGTGACCATGCTAGTGGAACCCTGCACAGCTCTCCTCTACTGGGTGTGTGGAAACACTCGAGGAGTCCCGATACGGTCACAGCGAAGATGGTGAATCCGAAGAAGGAGATTAAACTCAAAAACACCTAGGGAAGATAAGAAAGCATAAGAAAAGGAGTCACCACCTAGTCTTTTAATGGAAAGACGAGGAAAACCAAACACACAAGAAAACCAAGAAGCAAACGGAATGCAGAAAACATGCGTGCTCCGTGCCAAATGGATATAATGCACAAATGCATGTAGGCCAGAGAAAGGGTAAGGATTCTGATTACGCATGGGGAAGGGGTTAGGCACCCCCATGCGCCCAAGAAAACTCGGTCTTTCTAGGTTTCCTACATGTCAATGGTTTAATGGGTGTGTGCTAGCTTATTCTAAATGCTCATGCTAAAGATGACTTGAAAACATGCCAAATCAAAGAGAAGAAATGAATAAAAGGGAAAAGTTAATCCGAGGGTCAAATGTAGGCATTGTGAATGCCTATTTACTGTACGCCCGTGGGCGATAAGGAAAATCGTGAAAATTGAGAAATTCTCAGAATGCGTCTCACAAATCAATCGAAACCTGGATAAATCCGAGAAAATCAAAGTGGGAAAATAATCCTCTTTTCGGGACAATGTCGGCTTTGTTAAGCCTCATACTATACGCCCTCGGGCGATGGAAAGCCAAATCAAGTCAAGAAAAATGCAGAAAACGGGGGAAATCCCGGAAATGATGAGAAAACCAAACTTGAAGTGAGCTAGGAATGTGTGCACAATGTAAGGAAGAAAATGCGAGAAAATTTATATGAAACGATGCGGTAAAATATGCAAAATGCCAGTGAGAGTGTAATGATGAGAATTCTAGGGGCGTTTGTGTAAAAACCCAAATTCTGAATGGAAACAAAAATTCTAAAGCATAATCATAAAAAAATGCTTAGAAAAAAACACTTTTCATGCAATTCTAGAGAAATTTGGGGTCAAGTGTGCAAAACTATGCATTCCTAGTCAAATTGAAGGTTTCCAGGGGTTAAAATGCAATTCTGCCACTAAAACATGCATGTAAAGCAATTTAGTGGAAATTAAAGGTAAAATATGCAAGAAAATGGATCCATGAAAGTTTTAGGGGCAATTCAGCAATTTTACCCTAGAAAACATGCATTCAGTGTGAAATCTACAAAGTGCTGGGGCTAAAGTGCAATTTACCCAAAGAATTATGCATTCAGAATGATTTCAGAAAAGTTCAGAGGCTAAAATGCAATTTTACAAGAGAAATATGCATTTAGAAGAGTTTTTGAAAAGTTCACGAGCTAAAATGCAAATTAACCAAAGAAATACACATTCAGAATGATTTCAGAAAAGTTCAGAGGCTAAAATGCAATTTAATCAGTGAAATATGCATTCAGAATGATTTTTAGAAAACATAGGGGTTTAAATGCAATTTGCAAGCCAGAGGGGCTATTAAAGGCTTTCTTATGGCCTGATCTGAGATCGGACACCATAGGAAGCATGAAAGGAAGAAGATCCAGCGGTCTTGATCGAAGCTTCAACGGTTGGAGTGGGCTACCCATCCCCCTTGCTGTCGAGGCACTCCGGCAACGACGTCGGGGAAGAA
Source organism: Posidonia australis (assembly GCA_024699735.1). Lineage (NCBI taxonomy): Eukaryota > Viridiplantae > Streptophyta > Magnoliopsida > Alismatales > Posidoniaceae > Posidonia > Posidonia australis. The sequence continues at coordinate 9,405 of JAMKQA010010213.1, read as the reverse complement.
GAGAGCTCCAGAGGCTGCGGTGCGGCGATCCAAGGGTCCAGAAGGCTTTGGGACGTCGAGTGGAGCATCTTCTCTCCTCCAAAGACTCAAGTGATGGATGGTGGCGCGAAGTGGGCTCTGACTGCCATAAATGTCGTCTTCTCCGGTGAGCAAGGTCGCAGGCATGTTCCAGAGGTCGTGGCTCAACTCCGGAGGCTTTGATGTGCTTAGGGCGCGCCGTGGAGGTTTTCTGGAGGCTTAGAGAGGCACGACGATGCTGGAGGCATGGCGCCTTTCTCTGGTTGCGGTCGTCTTCTCCGACGACGGCGTCTGGGAGCGATTCCAGCGAGCTTCTGGTGTAGGCTTCGGGAGGTAGCAGAGAGGCATGTGGAGGAGCGGAGAGGCAAGAGGAGCATAGGGGGACGAGGACCTAATGTTTTGGGGCACGATCTGAATAGCAGATCCATCCCCCCACCTAGGTCGCCGGAAAAAGGCGACGGCATGGCTAAAACTCTGATTCCAGCCAGAGAAAGCCTCTAGCATGTTTGGAATCACTTAGGGAAGATGAAGGGAGACCTATGAAACTATTTTTGACATGAATTGAAGTTAGAGAAGGGCGTACCTGGTCTGGCAGTGTGGTGAATGGTCGAAGCTTGCTGGAGGCCGCCGGAGCTCACCAAAGATGGCTGGAACCTCTGATTTCTCACCTCCACGAGCTTCCTCTCTCTTCCAGGAACTCTCTGGTAGCTCTGGTTGGGAGGAATAAGGTTCGGGGAGCTCTCCTCTCTCAATTTTTGCAAAAATGCCTAAAGTCCCAAAAATGTCCATTTCAAAAGGGGCTATTTATAGGCTTGGCTGGTTGTTATTGCTGGAGTGGAAGGTGGTTATGTTTGTTGGAGAGAAGTGGGAAGTAGTTATGTTTGTTGGAGAGAGGTGGGAAGTAGTTATTTTTATTGGAGAGAAGTGGGAAGTAGTTGTGTTTGTTGGAGAGAAGTGGGAAGTAGTTATGTTTGTTAGATTAGTTATTATGTAGTGGAAGTTAGTTAGGTGGTTGAGGTTTGACATTAGGGTTTGGGGTTTAACTTAGGATTTGACCTAGGTTCAGGGTTTTTGTTTTATATTTAGGTTTTTTTAGAGTCCAGTTAGGGTTTTGTAAGGTGTGCCTGAGTGAGGAGTGGTTGTTCGGTTTGGCCCATTTGCATGCATATTCAGGTGTCTACAGATGCCCCTCCTTGAGTGATGTCGGAGGACGAATGGAATAGAGACCGATGCTCAAGGTTGACAGAGACACCCCACCCCTTTTACAAGGAAGAGGGATCAAGAGAAAGAGGATCATCGCTTGGAGTTGACGAAGACACCCTATCCGAGGCTGTAAGAAAGAATCAGTTAATGGCAACCAACTACCAGTCGGTGAATGCACCAGAGGTCCCGTCGCCATAGCTGAAGCCAATCAGAGAAACCAAAACTAATAACAAATGCCGACAAGTAGATGACCAATCAGTTCCAAAAGACATGATTGGTTATCACACTTGTCGAGAAAAACTGCCAAACAAGACTCACGGTGCTTACCGACCGAGAAATGATTGGTCACGAACGTCATCCGGGTAGTTCAGGCTACCAACCCAAGAGGATGGAAGGAACAAGGAGAGTGGGGAATCCATCGGGCATCACAAGGATTGCCAGGGTAGTTTGGGATACCAGCCCAAAGGAGGGAGATGGAATGCAGTCTGCTTTGATTCCGTCCATTCGGAGAGGAACTCAAAACAAAGAGGAGGGGAATTGAGGTTCGACTGGATGGAAAGAACCACAGAAGGGAACACCTATACTCCGAACGGTAGTCTAGAAAAGATGAGATGAAAAAGGAGTCCTAGAATTCGTTCATCATGATCAGAACTCAAAGGTGAGAGGGGGTGCCTTGACTCCACCCGTTTGGATAGGAACTCAAAGGCGAGAGAGGGTGCCTTGACTCTGTCCGTCTGGATAGGAACACAAAGGCGAGAGAGGGTGCCTTGACCCCGTCAGTCCAGATAGGAACTCAAAGGCGAGAGAGGGTGCCTTGACTCCGTCCGTCCGGATAGGAACTCAAAGGCAAGAGAGGGTGCCTTGACTCCTTCTATCTGGATAGGAACTCAAAGGCAAGAGAGGGTGCCTTGACTCCATCCGTCTGGATAGGAAATCAAAGGCAAGAGGCTGCCTTGATTCCGTCCATATGGATAGGAACTCAAAGGCGAGAGAGGGTGCCTTGACTCCGTCCATCTGGATTGGAACTCAAAGGCGAGAGAGGGTGCCTTGACTCCATCCGTCCGGATAGGAACTCAAAGGTGAGAAAAGGTGCATTGACTCCGTCCGTCTGGCTAGGAAGTCAACGGCGATAGAGGGTGCCTTGATTCCGTCCGTCCGGATTGGAACTCAAAGGTGAGAGAGGGTGTCTTGACTCCGTATGTCCGGATAGGAACTCAAAGAAGAGAGAAGGTACCTTGACTCTATCCATCTAGATAGGAACTCGAAGGCGAGAGAGGGTGCCTTGACTCCGTCCGTCCGGATAGGAACTCAAAGGCAAGAGAGGGTGCCTTGACTTCGTCTATCTGGATAGGAACTCAAAGGCGAGAGAGGGTGCCTTGACTCCTTCCGTCCGTCCAATTAGGAACTCAAAGGCGAGAGAGGGTGCCTTCACTCTGTCCGTCCGGATAGGAACTCAAAGGCGAGAGAGGGTGCCTTGACTCCTTCCGTCCGGAGAGGAACTCAAAGGCAAGAGAGGGTGCCTTGACTCCATCTGTTCGGATAGGAACTCAAAGGCGAGAGAGGGTGCCTTGATTTCGTCTGTCTGGATTGAAACTCAAGTCGAGAAGGGATGCCTTGACTCCGTCCGTTCAGATAAGAACTCAAAGGCGAAAGAAGGAATTCTGCCCTATCTGGCACAGAAGTTGTGAAGACTTCATTCATCCTGGTCAGGGCAATAAAATGAGATACTCGACAATTATCTGAATGGTCCCCATTGCCAAGCTGACATGCATAAAAAAGTAGAATCCTGCACCAGTCATGCACATGCTGTCGGGATGGCGACTCCTGTTCCGCATCAACCATAATCAATCAAACAAACTGGCTAGAAATGTTCTCTGGATATTAATATCAGAGTCAATGGAACAATTATATGTATTTCAATTTGCAAAGAACCAGTAACATGACATGAATGCTAAGAATCTACGTGATCTCTGGATCTTTTGGAGCCTGAGGCTTTGGCGAAGAGCGTACGGCTTGGGGTGTCACTACAAATTGGCCAGGTCTCTTCGACTTCGGCTTCATAATCTGCTATGCAACTCTTCCCTTCTATGATTGTAAGATCTGTCGAACGTACAGAGCCACTGAGCAAGCGAGATAGCTCCTTAGTCATAGTGTAAGTGCTCAGGGGGTATTCTTGGAACCGTGCTGGCATTTTCCCTAGAACAAAAGAATCCTGCTGGTAACTGAAATGTTGCATGACACGAATTGGGTGGTACTCCACTCCACCAGTCAACCCTGGCAGGATGATAAGCCGCATGTCGACTGCGTTGAAGAAAGCCTCAAATATTTGAGAAGCCGAAGGAATAATGTGATAGATGATTTTTTGTTCTGTCAAGCTTTCTAAACGCTCGTACTCCTTCTGAACTGAGGTGAGCATGCGTGCATGGCCACTTTGACAGTAGGATTCGAAGGCTGATCGTTGCGGGCGTAAGACTTCTACACCCAGATGTGCGGCCAACCATACTCGTACAAAAGCTACACAACCATAAAAGTGCCGATAGCACCGCAGTGATCAGTCTAGAGTCTGGTAAGTTTCTACTAGGATGACTGGGGCTAAGTCTATCTGTCGGGTGTCAACCGCCAAAGCAATCTCAGCAACATCAATATTCACAACCGCTCGACCATGGCTGAAAATCAATTCTCCCAAGAAGCAGACAACAAATCCTTTCAACCAAAGCTCGTCACCTAGGCGCGCATTCCAGCTACTTTGTCAAAGTCGGCTAGCTGCAGCATAAGAGAATGTCCATCTGAATAGATGAGCTGGCAACCACAATCACTGGTTGATAGGCCAGTTAGCTCACTCAAGACTGAAGAATACCCGTCACGCTGCATGAACACGGTGGGTCCCAGGAACCTCTGTAGACCACATATTCTGTGGACCTCTTCCAAGGTTGGAGTCAGTTCGATTCTCCCAAAGCGGAAAACATGATGAGCTAGTTTCCAGAAATGGGCAGCTGCACACATAAGGTATCTAGAAACCTCCTCCTTTGCGATCTCCAGAAGCTTTGAAGAGATTCCCCAAATCCGCAGCTTGTCATGATCACTTTCAGTCAATTGCTTGATCCATGCTTGGAGCACTTTTGAGCAGTATGTGGGCACCACCATCGTAGGGAAACCCATGATCAGTAAGGCACTTCAGCTTTTCTTGGCCCGAGACTCCTCAGAAAGGGGGTAAACGATCTCCTGCAGAACATGCTTATAACACTGTTTAGAAACGGATTTCAACTTTGCTTCATTCAACAGAACTTAGCAAAATCAAAGTAGACAGGTAAAAGATACAATGCAATGGTATTGTAAGAATCAAAGGGACTGGCCTAAAGTTGTAATTGACTGAACAGAAAGTTGCTGAATAGACTAAATATTGTGCACAACCCTGAGGGGAGGTCCTGGTTATCAACCAGTTTTGACCAGGTACCCAAGTAATGAGATATGACCACTCAAACTCGGGGGATCGAGATTATTTGATGACTGTGCCTCCCGACAGATTACCGGGATCATCGACTTACAAAGCAGGTGACATGCCACTGGTCGAGCATTGGCTCAAAGCGTCTAACCATAGGACAGCTCACATGCCCCTAGTTTGACATGGATGCCTCTTAACCAGTCAGAGCAGCTTACATGCCCCTAGTTGAGTACTAGCTTAGTGTGTCTAACCATAGGACAGTTGACATGCCCCTGGTTTGACATAAGTGGCCCTAACCGACGAGAGTAGCTTACATGCCCCTAGTTTAGGCGATGTCCTCCTGATTCTCTTAGACTGAAAGTCATTGTCACATCCTTGCTATGAGAACTGGATAGTACTCTGCGACACTTTTAGGATGATATTTGTGGAAAGATATGAATGCAAGCTGAATGATTTGTGGGATCTTATTGGTGCTCTCAGCATTAGCATGCTTATCGCCAAGTATACAAGGGAATGGTAACACCAAACCTCACGAGACTCTATCCAAGCCCCTAGGTTTTGGGTGGCTCTCTGGAAATATGACACTGTGTCTTGGGCTCCGTTCCAAACCCCATTGGACCATACCCCTACTTTTTTATTTTATTCATTCCTGGTTCTTTCTCCTTCAAAGGCATGTGGATTCACCCTATCCCTAGCTTGGAGGTAATAGGTACCTGGTCTATGGTGGGGAGTTGCTGCTGTTTAAAGGGTTGGTTAGGCCCTTTTGGAACATGTCTTCCAAGTATTCACTCCGACTCCTCTCCAAGATAAATTGGAGGGACAGTGCTACCCGTCATGCCTCTCTCTTTAGGGCTAACTTCTATCTACGACTTCTGTCTTCTTATTCTTTTATGCCCTTTCATAGATATATATTTTTTGTTTTATTTCTCCAACTATCAATCTCACCCCTAGCATTTTATCTCCCTCTGGGAGGTGTAGGGTCCTTGAGTGGCTTGGATACTTCACCCAATTCATAATGTAAGGTGGCTCCCTCTCTCCCTAGATTCCTGAATAGTATATACCTGAGGAGGTGCTACACATTCCCAACATTGGCAAGCTTTCCGCTTATCATCACTGGGCGAAGATCCATGTATGTGTTGATGCGAGCATACATCGGCCGATATATGCATAAATTAAATGGGATTAGTATGTGTTGTGGTGCAAGGCTACATGGTTGCAGGGAGAACATGAATTCATGTATGCATGAAGGAAAGTGCTAGTGTCATAGAGTGAGGACACACTATTTATGATCGCTGATAGTACTTTTTCAGGTAGCACGAATTAACTGGCTCTGACTGTTTGATGCAGTCCATGTCCTCAAGGATGACAGCCCCTCCAAAATAGATTTGCTTGACCACAAATGGTCCACGCTAGTTGGACTTGAGCTTGCCACGACTATCAGGGAGATGTATTGCTCTCAAGACCAGGTCCCCTGGCAAAAAGCTTCTTGGTCGGGCCTTCTTCTGATAAGATTTGGCCATGCACTTCTGATAGCATTGTGCATGATGCATAGCTTGCAATTGATGCTCATCTATCAAGTTCAGTTGAACTAGGTGGTCCTCAACCCATTCCACCTTTCCTAACTCTGCTTTTTCTTCTTCTCCGTATGTAATAAGCTCAGGAAGGACTTCTTGCTGGCTTGACGGATTCGTGTCCTCAAAGGTGTGCACTTTCTTAGCATTCTACCCTTGACGGTGCTTCAGAATGGTCACTGTAACCCTAGTTTTCTTGTATGCACCTCTAATGATTTCTGGTTCTGCCATTTCTGAACTTGTGTCTGACTGTTCCACTTCTGGTAAACAAAAGCTTTCAATTTCATGCTGTCTCTGTACAACATGTATAATAGTTGGGCAGCTATCCTCTGTCTGACTGATGTGAGTGCTCCCGCCCGGCTTCCTTCCTGAACCTAACTCAGGATCTTTTTTTTTGGACCCCACTACTCAAGTGGGGCCAGGACTAATAATACCACCTAGACCTGCCTCCTGGCTGATAGGAGATGAACTCCTTTGGTCTAGCGTTTAAGGTTCTATTTTCCTCCAGGGTCATAATAGCAGACTGACCCTGTGCAACTATCTGCTCCTCAGTGTATTCTGTTAGTATTGCCTTTCCTTTCTTGCGCCTAAGCTCACTTTGTGCTTCCTCGACCAGTACCACCAGCTGCTCTTGAAATAGAACTTCCAAATCGTTGAGCATGCTATCCACCTGTGCTACCATGGCATCCCCTTCCTCTTCATTAGAAGAGAAATCCACATAATAGGTGCTAGTAGCTCTTAACACCTCTGGCACTGATTCTGGCTGCCCTAGCTGTAACCCCTTCAAGACTGACTGCTGCTCTGATGCTACTGCTTCTGATTCCACCCTCGCTAAATCCCATACTATATCTGGATTGGTAGAAAGATCCTCCACAGACTCTAGAGGTGGCAATGCTAGCATAGCTATCCCCGATAGCATGGATGATGTTGAATTCCTTCTGAAGTCCATAATTTCCTCTTCTGAATAATAATCCTCTACACATACCGATTCTGGCCCATCGACTGACTTGTTTGGCTCATGTTCTGCAAGCACCAAACTCCGATGGGGATCCAACAATCTGGCACTAACAAAGTTGTTTAAATTTCGTGGAATAACAAGGTTTGGGAACTTACGACGCTTCGCGTATGCATCTTGTGGCTTCTGCTTGTTTCCCAATCCTTCAAATTTACGTCTTCTCTCCAAGGCGATTGGTTCTATGATCCCTTGGCCATTCCGCTAGAGAGGTGCTCCTCTCTCATACTGTAACGCCCCGATCCCGGGCACGCTACCATAACACAGTATCAAGCATAATTACACTAATTACAGAAACATCAAATAACTGTAACTAAGGCTCACCTTCAGGATCACAATGTGCGGCTAGAAACTCCAACTCCTACACCGGAACTCGGCTGCACGCGGTCTGCACTTGAAAACCAAATAGCATGCGTGAGTGACATCTAAGTCACCCAGTACGTGCCCTAAAACAAACAAACCACAAAACATCTCAGCCTACACTGCTACGAGCTCAGTGACCCAAACAACAAGGTACAACGACCCAGGCTCAGCCTACACCGTCGGTGACTCGTACAACTAGGTATGAAAACCCAGGCTCAGCTTACATCGCTACGAGCTCGGCAACCACATTATTAGTGTTCCATTTCAAAACCATTTTCCATTTCATTCCATTCTTCTCGTTGCAGGACTCTATTTCCTTGTAACACTTGACCCTCCACTGGGGTCCCAACTCAAGCCATGAAAACCATGCTTAAAGTCATAAATTGAGTCTCATGCCCAAAACCACATAAAACCATCTTTTTCATTCATTAATAGGGTCTAAAACCCAAAACCACACCCAAATCAATTTGTTTGGGGTTCCACATGCCTCCATGTCATTACATAGGGAAACATCATTCATATAAACTAACCATACCAATAAAACCATTTAACATTCATTAAAACTCACATTTTAACATCCCAAGTTCAGGGCAAAAATGGCATATCGAATTTTCAATTCGGTATTCTGAAATTCCTTGTTTCAGTATACTGAAAATTTTCAGTACGTCGAAACCCCCTGTTTCGGTAGATCGTGAAATTTTGGTCTACCGAACCCTGGTTTCTGACTTAATCTGCTAAGATTTCGGCATACTGAATTTCTCGCAGATAGGCACACACCTTTCCGTGTAATGAAAAATCACCCCAAGTGGGAGTCTCGATCGGACCCCCCAAACATTCACCAACAATTTCCATAAAATCATGGGGTGTAGACCCTCAAGTCTACTTCAAAACCCCTCAAACCATTCATGATTCCATCAACCACACAGTCTAAACGAAAATCACAAGACGAAGGGGCTCAAGAACGGCTACTGTAGCCTTCAACGCCAAAATCACATTTTCCCCATAAACATCAATCCTAGCCACATGATCTCTACATTCTCATGCCATATATCACATTCCCATTCATTTCATGATTTTTCTACAATTTAACATGCATTTCTCTTAATTTTCATGTAATTAACCCATCCTTAATAAAAACTAAATGAAGGAAGGGAAAGGAGTCGTGTACCCGGCTCAGCTGCCCGGTGACTCTCCCTGCACTCCGGTAAACCTCTTCGGCCGACGGAACCCATGAGTGGCTCACCACCTCCTACCAACTCGTGCCTCAACTTCCTCTCTTCTCTTCCTTTCCTTTCTCTCCACGCTCCCCCTCTGCCCACTCCTGCCTCCCTCTCTTTATCTTTGCCACCACTCGCTTGGCACCGACCATCCATCCCATCGGAAGGTACGGGGGGGCACGAGCCTCCATCGCTGGTGGCAAGGGTGGAAGAAGAAGACAGGGAAAGAGGTGGAAGGGCATGGCTCATGAGTGAGAGAAAGGGGAAAGGAGAAAAAGAAGGAGAGAAAAATGAAGAAAAGACAGGCACGCCAACCGAGACAACTGTGCATCCTCAAACTGGACTCCACATTGGTCCTAGATCACAAACAAGTGCACAGACAACCAACCACAGGCTCACACGAACAAGAAACAACAGATTATCCATTAATAAACCATTTAAGCAATATTACAATTAATTACATGGTTTACAAATAAAAATGGATAATCAAGCCCAGATGTCACATCCTACCCCCCTTAAAAGAATTTCGTCCTCGAAATTCAGCTCTAACAAAACAAGTAGGGGTACTGTCTCTGGATG
>JAMKQA010010212.1:0-16046 GCA_024699735.1 Posidonia australis | reverse complement strand
TGGGAAAACAACATTCAGAAATTTGTGTTGTTGTTCTTCCACCACCTCCACCATCTGTATTCCTGATATCTGAAATAAAAGTGCTAGATCAGCTGCTGCCCGTGGACGTAGCTCCGTATTGGAGTGAACCACGTAAATCTGGTGTCATTGTTCTTCTTCTCTTCTTCTGTATGATTATATTTGTCACTATATTACTCTAACACCTAGGCCGAATCAAGTCACCACCACAACACTCAGGTGACCTCATAAAGGCCAATAGGTAGAAGTGATTGTAAATAAAATTTGTTACAACCTTTGCTTCTCTAACAATTTTCTCCACCAGCTTTGTCCTACCAAAGTTTTTGAGTATCAAATCAATACAGTGAGCAGCACATGATGTTCAATAGATAGGATACTTAGACATAATTTTTTCACCGACTTTTTTAAAATTATTGCCATTATCGGTGATAATCTGAACCACATTTGACGGTCCTACTTGCTTAATGACTTCTATTATTTGTTTATAGAGATATTTATGATCTCTGATAACATCAGAAGTATCAATGGACTTTAAAAAAATTGTGCGGCCATTACAGTAGACCATGAAGTTGATAATCTGTTTCCTGGTAGTGTTTGTCCAACCATCACACATAATAGTGATCCCATAGGTTGGTCATTGGCGTTTCAAGTTATCAATGTAGCTTTCTAATTCATCCTTTTTTGATTTAAGATACTTGTTCATTATATCATAATCAGTTGGTGCTTTAACTCCCGTATCTTCTTTGGCCGTTACTTCAAACATATATTGTAGATATGGTTCTTTTGTAATATTCGCTGGAATAGTATTAAAAAACATGTATTTGGCCATAGCTTGACCAATTTTTTTCTAGCATTTCCAAACATGCCTTTGATAGTCTTCTGCTTCGACTATTCAGTTCTACATGTTGTTGAATTTGGACTATCATATCTTTGACTATATGTTCTAAACATTCCTGCAATGTCTTTATCCTTATCTTTCTGTACACTGCCACTGTCACTTCCACTTCCTCTAATAATTTCAGAACCATGGAATCTTTGAATTTGCTATCTATGCCATTCTTCATTTCTTAATTTCATTATAGCTCTCTTATACATGTCTCTCTCATCTTGAGTTTGACGATCTAGAGGATACACTGTATCATCATCTGAATCTGGTACAACAATGGACTCACGTTCTCCTTCATCAAACAGAATCTTCTTAAATCTTTCATCTCTTTTCGTTCTATCACTTTTTTTGGATTTTGTGTCCTTTAGTAAATCTCTCATCTGATCACGAATAACAGTTGTACATGACTTACACCTACTGACAGTACTATATCCGCCAACAAGATGTTACTTTAATCTTGTAATACCCCCACTCATCATTCTTTTTCCACAGTATTTGCATTCTGTTTTCTGTCTGTCATTGTTGACAGCATGATCATGCAACCATCCTGGATCTTCAGATCTACCAACTCTCTTTTCATTGTCACTTCTATTACTTTGAGATCTATCAGAACTCGACATTACGAAGATTGAAAATAAAAAATTACTCAAATATTAAAAATATGTTTCTTTATTTTTCAAATTTTCTATGATTTTTAAATTTTTTTTAGATATTTTATTTAATAATTTGTAATTTAATATTATTTTTGATTTTCTACAAAATTTCAAAAAATATCTTTATTTTTTTCAACTTCTTACTATTTTCCTCATTTCTTTGCTTAAATTTGAAATATCTGAATGTTTTTCAAAATTTTCAATATTATACAGATTTTTTTAATTATTTATAAAATATTATGAATTTCTGTTTTCTTTTTAAGTTATAAATATTTTATTGATTTTTTATTTACTGATTTTTAATGATTTTATAAAATTTTTAAGGTAGATTTTACCTTTATTAGTTTAGATTTATCATTTTTAGGTTAGATCTATCGTGTTATTAACATTACAATACAAAAAATAACATAAACAAAAAATAAAATACAAAAGCATAAAAATAAAACATGAAACCATATGGATATACAAAAGATGATGAATATAAAAGCAATCAGATAAATATAAAAGATGAATATAAAGACAGATAAATAAAATACTGATAAATAAAACATAACTTTAAAAATAAAACTAATGTAAAAATATTGATAAACCATAGCAATAAAAAACGCACACACCCTTTTTTTTCACGCACGCACCCTTTCTTCCCTTTCTTTTCACTGATATTCCTCCGTATGTCGTTTCACCTATTTGAGATCCCAACATGTGTCGGCGAAATTTCGCCGACACTTCTCGATGTTACGAACCATGGTAGTACAAGATATCTTACTACGATGAAGGGCAATAAGCATACCAAGATCAACGGGTAAAAGACCTTCAAGCGAAAAGGAGGAAGGTGCAGGCATTACCATTGATCGAGCCTCCTTGGGGCAGCAAGTGTAAACCTATATGGGACGACCAATAGTAATAGTAGAAACATTGGCAACACTCAGTCAAAATGATATCTACTAGTGAAGGAAGAGGAATCGTGATCGATGAATTTCTAGGAGGTGAACTAGGAAAAATTGAGGTGGACTGAAAAAGGATAACATTAACTGATACAAGATACCGACGTATCGTAAGATTGTAACAACGATATCCCTTGGGAGTCTTAGAATGTCCTTTAAACTGACACGTAACATAATGAGAAGATAATTTGTTAAGTCCATGGAAGAGATTCTGGACATAACAAACATAATCAAAAACACGAGGAAGATTGAATAAGGTATAACAAATACACAACCATCGAAAAAGAATATCACCAAATAAAATAGAAGAGGGCGTCTTATTAATGATATAGGATGTAGTACGAGTAATACCAGACCATAAATACATAAAGAACATGTTGATATTTTCTTTCAATAACATCATTTTACTAAGATGCGTGAGGACATGATGTTTGGTGAAGAATTCTCAAAGAAGAATAAAAAATAGTTGTCATTTTGAACAAACTCAAGAGCATTATAAATACGAGTAGAAGTAGAAAACTGAATTTTTATTTCATTAAAGAACTTTTTAATTATTTCGAGTACATGAGACTTGTCGTTTACAAATATATTCAAGATATATGAGAGTAATCATCCACAAAAACAATATAATACCTAAAATGTATCAACTCAAGAGGACGTTTACTAACAAAATTAGAAGGATGACGATAGATAGTACAATGATGTTTACTTAGTTGACACAATTCGCACTCAAAAAACTTGACAGATAACTATGGTAGGGTTTGTTGAAGTTTCTAATGAGACGGATGATCTAACCGATAATGCCACAAAAGATGCAAAGAAATGAAAGACACTAATCCTTTTGGAATTTTGTTACACATTAGAATGTAGAGGCCATGACCACACTCATAGTCCAAACGAATCCTCTTTCCTATCTATGAAAAGTACAATGATATGGGAAAGGGTTATATAACAACATAAAGCTTTAGTGATGGCATTAATGAAAAGTAAGCTTACAAGAAAGTCTAGAACATAAAGGATGTTATCAAGTTGTAGGCAAGAAGAGACATGAACAATCCCTTCATTAGCAACTGAACAAGACTTACCATGGGCAATGGAGACAAAGGAAATATTTGGCAAATTTTTTGGAGATGCAAAAAGGTCATGGATACCTGACATGTGAGTGAAGGATTTGGAGTCTATAATCTAATAATGGTCCTTTAAAGTTAGGTAAGTACGAACACATGATGTGACAACATAAGTAGGAGATTGAGCAATCTAATACTAGAGGAATTTCTCATACTTGGCTTGTAAAATTGGAATAGTAGTAGAAGCATTTGACTCTTTCACTGTAATATCTGTAGTTGAATTCTGAGTCTACTCTAGCCTACCAAACATATCTCAGTATTGATCAAACATGTGGTTAGTACGGTCATAGTGATCATACTTTTGAATACCACACCCTTGCCCTAAAATGCGATCTCTCTCCCAGCCAAAACCACAACCTATGGTAGACAGCATCATGGTCGACTGATCCAAGAGACCCGACGACGTGCTTGTGGGAACACGTAAAGTCCAAGCAAAAGTAGATGATAAAGAGGGAATAATGTCTACACCAAGGATATGAACACAAATCTGCGTTGTAACATTCAGATGTAGACCAAAAGGGAACGTGGCCACCGTCAAATCATATTGATATTGTTTGAGAGTTTGAGCATTAGTGATGACGAGTACAGAGAGAAGTGTGGTACTCCTAAAGAGTCTGATCTCCTTGTTATAGAGAAAAGAAACTCTCATACATCTCAAAAATTTTAGAAATATTCTTCTCATGACCATACGTCTCCTTAAGAGTATCTTATATCTTTTTTGAAAAAATTAAGAACATAACATCAGAGGTGATGTTTAATTCTGTACTGTTGACCAACTACGATGTAATTCCATAATCTGTATCAAGTCAATCATTATATGTGGGATCTTTTAGGGAAGGGGGGTCATCAATAATATGCTTCACTTTGTGATAGCTTCTCGAAAACACGGTAAACGCCTTTGCCTACGAGACATGGTTCTGATCATTTAACATTATTGTCGTACCACTTAGATGACGAAGCCACGCATCATCAAAGGAGGAAGAGGAAGCCATTGTGAACATTTGAAATGACTTGATACACGAGCACAAGGTTTGAGTTGGTTCGAATCAACACAAAATTAGACCAAACACGGTCTAAACAGGCACGAATAGGACACACAACTGCCCTACAGTATCACACGGCATCACACAGCAACCTAGCACATCTCCCCTTCCAATGGCAAGGCTGCACAGTTGCTAGAAAGGACTGAAGATGCCATTGGATGGGTGGGTTTGGGATTAGGGTTGCTCTAATACCTTGTTAGAAATGAATAATAGAATTAGATTACTACCACCAGAGAGTATACACGGTTATATATACAGGATATCATAATCTTAGAGTAGATGGATACCCATTTACCCATATAGCCTAAAACCATCTCCACAACTAAATAATGTCACTAACAGGAATTACTATTTACAATTTTTTTTTTGGTGAGAATCACTAATGCGAGCCTTTTGGTGTGTGAATCTAATTGCATGCTTTCCTGAAAGTTCAAGTTCATTACCTGCAGTTCTAGTTCTCCTATTTGAGTTAGTAATGCGACAGTGATACAAGAAAGCATACTTTTTTATCTTTTTTTTTATTTTATTATTTTTCATTATTTGCAAATGCTAACAGCTTGAGATAATCATTACTTTGATGCTAGAAGGCTTGAATCACAACTGAAGTATGCTTCTTTTTGTTTGCAGGAGGTACTATTATAGTTTATTTCTTGAGTTCTCTGATATCACGCTGCCCTTGGTTAGAGCTGTTTTTATCAAAGTCAGAGATGCAATTTCTTTCTTTTTCATATGCTTAATTGGGAGGTCTTTAGGGCTTATATACACTGGGATAAGGCAATCCCTCTCTTGGAGGTGAGACATGACATCGATTTCCTTGAAATTCTGTATGAAATTTCCCCATTGTCAATTCGTTGTTCTTTTGAAAGATTTGCAAAGCTTTGTTACAATTGTTTGGCATGTATACCTTTTACACGTTTTTAAAAACTTAGCTTGTAATACATGCATTTCTTGACTCCAAAATGAAAGTAAGGAAACTATTCTAGTTGTTCAACTAATTAGAGTGTTAGGTGCTTTGAACTTTGATTGTGGTTATCATTTCTGACATGAGCGATATAGCATGTGGTGTGCTGTTTGATGCACCAAGTCAATCGCAATTAGATTACGATATCATGCAATTTCAGGGGAAATGATTTAGCAAGAAAACTCATTACATAACTTGACATACTAGAAGAGCTTTGTCAAAAAAACTCTTCAAGATGCACATCCAATGTGGTATATGGATGTGGCAGTATCTGAACAACTTTCATGCATGTTCTGGGGAGATAGTTGAAGAAAATTACAAAACAAATAAATAATAAGATATTGGAAATATGTAATTACCTCGAAACTTGCACTTCAAAAAAGAACAGCTTTATCTTGCAAATGCTGACTAGATTCCCCAGATTTGGGCCTCCAAGCAAGGTGACAGCCATTACGTCAAATATTCCCTTCAAAGATGAAACCGTTAATATTTTCAGGGTTTACAGAACTTTATCGTCCATACATACAGCCTTCTGACCAGGTTTGCATGTCTATTCAACTTCTTGACATGTGTTAGTCAAATTTCATTTGGACATACTTACAATTGAGCAGCTTCAATTGGAATTCTTGTATCAAAATTTTTGGACTAGGTAAATGTGATTTTTCTTTTATGTTGTCCTTTGACACCCCACTGATAATGTGGTCATGCCACCTGTTTCATAATATCTATTGACTATTAATAAGATAACAAGGGTTTTGGTTGAATTCTGTAAGCATATAACGTTGGACAATTTCCTGTATTTCAATATGTTCCTTCTGTTATCTATTTGCCTCATGGCATTCCCGATTCCTAATACAGTTAGTATTAGTGTATAATTCCTTGATAATGATCATTGTGAGGAGAGATCACCTGAAAGTTGATGCTCTGATACTTGTGGCCTGCCATCTTTTGATGGCAACCTGCCTTACTAGGAAATTGTGTTGTATCTAGTCATTCCATAAAGTTGAGTTTTGCCAAGGAATATACCCTCTACCTTTTTCTTCTTCTTATCAATCATTAAAAAGAACATCTTAATCATGTTTTGTTCCAGAAGTCTACATGTACCAGATATTTAAATCTTGTAGTCAAAGAGGAGTGATGATAAAATATTGGGGGTCTGCTCCATGTTGCAAAGTTTTAGTTGTAAGCAGCCTTGTCTCCCAGTAGTATGTGGTATGTGGCAGGAATTGACATGAATCCTATAACCTCCCTCTTTTTGTTCTTCGAAATCCTACATGTTCTTTAAGAGAATGACAGGGTGGAAGCTTTAATATTTTCCTTTTTTTGGAGTGAGAAGCTTTAATCATTTTCTACCTGCAAAAGTGTGTTTCTGATTTTTTGTTGATAGATTTCTGGCGAAAGATGATATACAGTAGGACAAAGCCAAAGAAATTATGGTAAATTTACAGTTGGCTGTTGTCTATTAGAGATCTAATTCTTTCAGTTTCAGTGAGTTCTAGTTCCGTTCGATGCTGTCATGCTATCACGCCTTGAATTGTATACAATCAAAATAAAACAAAAGAAAAACTGTCTGTGCTACATGATGTGATATTTACTATTAACACCATCATAAAGTTGAATTTTTTGGGACCTGTAGTCACCTTGTAAAGTCCATTCATATATAGACAAAATTTCTGGATGAGCTCTTGCCTAGTGCTACATGGTCACAAATGTTATCTGTGGTTGGTTCATATGCGATTCATTTGTTGTCTTTGGTGTTAATTGATTAAATTCTTTTGTTGTGCTCGTTTGTAACTGTAAACAATGGGGCAATACAATGAAGAAATAACTACTCGATCGTAGATATTAGTTCAAAATCATGTTGTTTGTATAAATTACATTCTTGTAACTGTAAATCATATTGTAAACAATGGGTTCACTTGATTGTGTGAACATAAGTGGCCTTCTGAAGACTTTATATTCCAAGCATAATGCTATAAATTACATTCTTGTTTGGAAGCAGAAGAAGCTTCTGGTTTGCTAACAAGGGAAGGAGAGAAAGAAGAGCAACCTCAGTTTTTTCTGCCTCTCTTCTTTGGTTTTGGGGACTACTGGAGAGATTGGACCACAGACATCAACGTCTGGGAACAATGTGGGGGCTTCATAAAACAAACACGCATACGCACGATTTCCGAAAAAAAAAACAAAGAGAGGCTCAGACGCTCAGTATTAGAATACAATGCTTTGCTTTCTGTTTGTCTTCTTTTCTGTTGTCTTTCATAAAGAAAAAGTAACAAACAAATACTGCCATGACAATTTCCCACATGTCAAGATTTGAGACCTCTTTGCAACCGTCCAACGAAGAAAAAGACAACCCATTTCAAAGCAAATTACTCTCACCCTACCAAACAAAGAGAGCAGGACAACTTGCCCAGGGCATCCAGTAAATTCACACTTACTCAGGACCAGTGGTATGGAAGTGTATGCACAATGGAACAATAAATAAGGTGTACATTTATGAGGGTACGAAAAAGGAAACGAGTATTTGTTTTTATTTTATTTTATTTTTGACAGAAAAGAACGTTTGATTTGATTCTTTGGCCACATGCATCCTCAGTCCTCACGTATCACAGTCAAGCTGGAACTATTAAGGCTGTGACGACTTCCAAAGAAGCAGCTTTTCTTCATCTTGACGGTGCATTTGGTTCATGGATGTTGATCACTTGTGGGTTCTTGGGGGGGTGGACTCTTTGGCTTCTGAGCCTGAAGAAACCTGCATGGCAACAGGTGGAAGCTTTCTGTTTGCAAGCTCGTCCCAGCACCTTCTCTCCTACCTTCTCTTCTTCCTGTTGTTGTTAGGACACCCATCCGAGCAGGTGAAGATGCCAACTGCCATGGCCCCATTATCCACCAGGAGACTACTATCCTCGTCCCATTCCACATCCCAGTCCATGAAGCTTCAACCTCACCAGACTCCTCCATCTCCATGGCTCTTCAACGACAGCAAGCATGAAGTACCCAGTGGCCCAAATCCCGTTTCCAACAGGTAGCAGTCATCATGTTGCCACCAATGCTGGCAGTCCCTTTCATCTCCATAGTTGATTACCAGAAAGGTAGTATTGTAAGCAAGAAGTTCTTGTGTTTTATTTTCTGGGGGAAAATGTGTTCATCATCTGCATTATGACACTATGTTGTCCTTCTCTTAGAATGTACAGCAAAACAACTCCTTTTTTTTTTGTATCTCTACCTAACCTATGCAGGTGATATACATAGAGCTTTTAGCCAGACTCTGTGGATCTCGATGTCCTTTTGAGCATCATTGGAGCAGATAATGATGTCTGTTTTGAGAGTATTGTTTCTTATTTTGGTTCTCTATCTATGAAATTCTTGAGGTGTGGGGGGGTTGGTGGTGGTGGTGGTGAGGGAAGGAAATGCAGAGAAAATGAGTTTCTACAGCAACAACTCTCTTTTTCTTACTGTGTTTACTTGAATATAGGAACCACTGTTGAAGTTCTGTTGCGTGAGTTTTTTTTTTTTTTAAGATGTTTCTGTTGCATGAGTTTTTTTTTTTAAGATGTTTCTGTTGCATGAGTTGCAACCAACAAATCCGTGTCAATCTATTTGCAGATCATAATCTAGTTGAAGAGAAAGAACAAAGGCATACCTTATTTCTATTGCTGTCTGTCAGAGCTAGACGTCTCCATTTTTGTCTTCTTCCTATATTCAAGTAACAGTGATGTTTTGAACAAAGGAATTATCCCGGCCTCGTTGATGCTGCTTTTTGCCTGAGGGACAAAAAATTACCATCTGAGAAAGTTGTGAGGAAGTCATAATTATTCATTTCAACGTGGAACTTGTGATTGGTGCACCTTCACTGTTTTAAAACAAAATCAAGCAACAGTGATGGGAAGATGTAGTTTGTCCCTTCAGAAATAAAGTACCATCTTGACGAACCATGGTTACTAGGTCTCGGAAATTCTCAATCTTTTGGACCTTCTTATTGTCTTTGTTTTTTGGTTGTGGCAATATGAGTTAACTAACACCAAGTGATGTAATATATATGATGTTCTTATAAGTCGAACTCTCGATCTCTCGTATAATCACAAAAAAACTTCTTAGACCAAGTTGTTATAGATATTGATTAATTTTTAAAACATTGATTTTAAAAAATTATGAAGATTATTTTTTTTCAAAACATTGTTTACGAGAATATTTTTTTCCCCTTGAGTGTTATCAAACATTATCTTAGACTCTGACAAGAATTATTTTACAATCAAAATCTGAATATAGAAACTACCGTAACTTATGCTATATAAAATTGTCAAAAGACAAAAAAATAAGATTGGTGAATCTACACCAAAATCATGGAACATTTGAGAATGATTCCTGGGTCTTGACCGAAATGATTCGTGGAGAATCTACAAACTGGATATCAGTCCTAAATAACCCTAAAGTCGCATGAGCCTAGATTCAGAGAGAATCCCATAAAAGAACAAAGCTGCTGTAGACCAATAGAGTTACAGATTTTGATCCTGAATACTCAAATTCTCATATTTGCTGAGAAGTTGCGGCCTAAAAGTAATTTTTAGATAGATAACTTGAAGAGCGTAGTTGTCTTAAAAGGCCAGTAGTCACACATCGATCGTGGGGGGATACGATTGTATGGGTGAAATTGGAAGAATTCATGAGATGATACGAGAAGAAAATCCTTGCAAATTTTCTCCTATGTTACATGTTCCATTTCATTTTTAGTGGACGTTGGACCTATCCTTATCATATATCGAAGGGCAGTTAACTCTACAAACCATAAATGGAATGTAGTGCACCATTTCATTTTGTTCTTATTTTATGTTTCAGATTCTTAAAATTTGCAGACAATACTAATTTAAATGCACTTGATAACTCCAAAGATATTTAATAAGATGTAATCCAATTACTACATAAATGTTGGAATTTACTTAAGAATAGTGGACTACACATTCTCAGAGAGATAAAAAAAAGAAAAATTAATTTGGTGGATTTAAGGTGTGCATCAGTGTTTTGGCAACTATTATTTTATGGTCTCAAGTTCTACGAGAATTAGAATTGAGCTAGAATCACAATGAAATGGAATTCATACAAGCAAAACACCCTCCACGAAGTGTAAGAAGAAAAAGAAGAAGAGAAAAATAAAAACACGTAAATATGTGTTATTGAAAAAATTATATGGTATAAGCAGTGCATTTAATTAATGAAAACAATATAAAAAAAATGAAAATATTTTAAATAACTTAATTGTAAAACATGAATTAATTATTAATATTAATTATGAAGGCTTGTGTAACTAATTATTTGAAGTTAAAGAGATGTGTGGTTTTACCACCAACTAAAATAATTTATAAATATATTTTTTTGCTTATGGAGAAAGACACAAAAATTATAAAAAGATAATAAATAAAATAAAAAGAATGGTAAATGAAATATGTTGTAATAGAATCGCTTAGAGAGAGAGAGAGGGTGTTTATAGGTTCTTTTCTACACTCTCGTGTAATTTGTATTTACCAACAAATTTCAGGGTATTATCATAATTTTTAAATATCTGGACTTCTCTCGTCCCACTTTTGATGAGAGCTCATTAATTATCATAGAAGAACCTTATTCACAATCGTCGCACACGTACTCCAAAATATAACAAAATTCATATATCTATGATAAACAAAAAAAAATGATTTATATGTCATTATGTATGTTTGAATATAATGTTAAGATTAAGATGCTGATGTGAGGATTAGTCGCTTGACCCAGTTCGAGATTAGACGTCCTCAACAATCAGCTTTGAAGGCTAAGCAAAAGACAACCAGGTCTGAACATGCATTGCGTCCTAGGCGAACGACTTAGAGAGCAATCATGAGACTAGATCACATGATTTTTATGTATGTTCGAATATAATGTTAAAGTTAATATATGATTTTCATATATGTTTGAATATAATATTAAAGTTAATATGTGATTTTCGTATGTCTGAATATAATGTCAGAGTTAACATGTGATTTTCATGAATGCTTTCAAATAAAATGTCAAAATTAATGTCAAGATTTACATGTCACACCCTCATCTCAAGACTAATGTTGAGATTCAAAGGATGAGACAAAACATGTTCGATATATGCATGTTTGGTATCGAACAAGTTTAGTATGTCTGTATACTTGAGTCTAATGTTAAGATTAGTTGTGAACGATACATGTATGATGTGTGATTGGTCGCCCATCCTAGGCAATCAGTTTTCCTATCCAATTCAAGGTTAGATCGTCCTTGGTGATCGATTAGAGACCGAGCATAAGGGAACCAAGTCTGAACAAACATTGTGTCCTGGGCGATTAACCTAGAGACACTTAATCAATCAATTGGGCAAGTCATGCTATGGTATCTATGGCAAACAACGTAAATCACTCCAACACTACTCATATATGCTCGAGTACAATGTTGGGATTATCTTGTGGTTAACATAAAAAATATCAAATTAAATACATACTATCAAATATAATGTCGATAAAACATGTGCTTAAGTGTGAACGAGATTTTTTTTTATATATGGTGTGAGATTGAATATGTATATAATTGAATAAGATATCGATGAAAATATACGATTTATTGCAAAAGAGAATATGAGATCAAATATATATATAATTGAATATAATGTCAATGAAAATACGCAAACTAGCATGATTCAGTATTAATATAAAGTTTTGACATAAATCAGATATAATATCTATAAATATCTCATAACATATATCTTAGTGTGAAATCAAATGTAATATTGATCTAATTACGAGATCTAACATGATTTAGTTAGATTAATGCCAAAATAAATCGAATATAACGTCGATATGAATTTAATATATGATATCATATTTTATTTCCCATATGATTTGGGGTTGGTCGCCATCTTGACTCAAGGTTGTTGTCTCAAGCGATTGACTTAAAGGCCAAGCAGAAGTGGATCAAGCTTCAACAAGCACTACGCCTCGAGCGATAGGCTTAAGACACCTAGGTGATCGATTAAACGAGTCACGCCATGGTATCCACGATGAACGACTCAAATGAGTCAGAGCGGCATTGCCCAAGCAGAGGGTGGGGGAGATCAATGTACAAACATAATATAAGGTCAAAGATGTACATGTAATCATATGTCGAATGTATGGATTTGTATTATTGAATATATTGTTAAATAATACATGATATAATACTCTATATAAGGATAATATGAAATACACAAATCATGCGTCGTATCTATGAGCCAACATGAAATACATGTGATTTAAGCATTGCTTTTCAGCAAATTACATAAAATCTAAACACATATATCATCATGTATTGGGACCATCTTGAGAGGGGAAGGAGATACCTTACGTGTCCAAGGACATTCTCCTTGTTGACTTTTCGTTAAGCATGGGTGAGCAAGTGTGGTGGCCAAATATTGGGAAAATTCTTCAAGCAACTTTTCTCCTCTCTCGATCTCTCTATATCCGATGTTTGACCTATCTCTTAATCGATGGAGATTTAGTATTTGTGATTTCTGAATGAAAGAATATCTTTTGTGTGTGTATATGTCAAACTCTTTTCAATGATAGAGGGGGACTTTTATTTATAAAAAGGTCATTTATCTTAAATTTAAATATAAATATAATTGAATTGTAAGTTTAAAATATTCAAGAGTGGTATATCTCGACATTATCTTTGAATTTAAGCATTGCTTTTATGCAATTTACACAAAATCTAAACCACACATATATCGTCCTATACTTGGGCTATCTTGGAAGCGAAAGGAGATAGCTTGCACGTCTAGGACCAGTCTCCTTGTTGACTTTTCCTTGAGCAAGTGCAACAATCAAGCGTCAGAAAAACTTTTCAAGCGACTTTTCTCCTCTTTCGATCTCTTCGTATCCAATGTCAAATCAATCTCTCGAGTGTTGATCTAGTGGATGTGATTTCTGGTTGGGAGTATATCTTCTATGTGTATATATGTCGATCTATTTTCAACAAAGGAGGGAGGCCTTTATTTATAGAACGGTCATTTATCTTGATTTCAAATATGAATATCTTTGAATTTTTAGTTCAAAATATCTAAGAGTAATAAATCTTGATGATATCATCTGCTTTTCAAAATAATTCTACCTTATATGCATGTAGTGGATTTTGTTGGGTGGGCCCCTTATCATGCGACTAGCTCAACGCGTTAGCCCCCTTTTGGAGGTGTATTATGTGTGTATTGAAACCAATTTTGATGGGCTTCAATTATTCATAACCATGTATTAAGTTCGAAATTTCTTGATATCAACAAAGGAAGATGATTATCTTTATTTGGTAAGAAATAGAAAAAATAGAGAATGAATAAAGAAAATGTATAAAGGGAAAGATGGAAATATCTAAATAAAAAGCATGTTAAAATAATAAATTTAGGAGTAAAATACTATAATAATGGAATAAAAATAGGATAGATGGTAATTTAATGTATAAAAATATTTTTTATAAATAAAAGTACAATAAAAAGCATGGTTGCAAAAAAGAGTATCTTTATACACATGCACCTACACATAGAAAAAATAATTAATTTTCTAAAGTCAACACGGAAAAGAAATTAAAACATAAGAAATCCACATGAAGAGGAAATCAAAAAGAATAGTTGTTCATTAGAATTAACAAAAAGAATATATAATTACAAATAAAATAGATAGACCTCACATATAGATATTAAATGGGCCTCACATAAATGGAATTAATAGATTGACATAATGAGATTGAGATTAAAATGGTTGTTGAAACAAGTGGACCTCACATAATAAATTTTTTAAAAAAGAATAAACTAAAAAAAGAGAAATAAGGAAAAGAAAATTCTACTTTCTTATTGCTTTTAGCCTATATCTTTTCTTTCTCTCTCCTAAACAAATAATATATAGCAAATAATTAATTTTGTGAAGTCAAAAAGGAAAAAATTTAAATTTAAGAAATCCACATGAATATAAGTTCATTTAAATCAACAAAAAGAATATATTTCAAATAAAATAGTTAGATCCCACATAATGAGATTAAAATAAAATGGATCTCACATAGATGGAATGAATGGGCCTACATAATGAAATTGAAATTAAAATGTTAGTTAAAATAAACTCAAAAAGAAGAAGAAGGGAATTCTACTCTTTCATTGCTTTTAACTTTTATCTTCTTTTTCTCTCTCTTAAACAAATAGTATATATTAAATGATGATTACACTCATAATCGTATAAAGACAATATCCTAGATTCATGTGAATTTTTAAGATTATGAAATAATTGAACATGTATTTTATAAAAAAAACAATCCACTTGCTTTAGGATAAAATATATTTTCCACCTTTCTTTTTGGCATTAATAAGAAAATTACAAATAACATAATATAAAATCATTACTTAAAATTTGTACTAAATTAAAATCTCGATTTTACTCTAACTAATCAAATAATATTTTCTTGGATATTCTACGTACTAGAAAAATCAAAATAATAAATTTCCTCGAATTTAATATCCAAAATCTTGATTCTTGCTTATTTGAGATACAAAATCTTCCCCAAACAACCCAAAGTCAATGTGTCATACTGTTCGTGTAATCATCCTCAAAAGACATATTGTATATGTTAAATTGAAAAATGGGAAAATGCAAATTTTGGTGCCTACAAGATACTTTCTAGCAGGTACTTAATTAGTATTCTTGGATGAAAATACAAGGTCTCTCTTTCCTTCTCCCTATCTCGACCTTCAATTCCTTTTCTCTTCTTCCTCCTTTCCTCTTTCTTTTTTCAGTCACTCCCTCTACCTCCTCTCTATTGTCATTGTTGTCATCCCTTCCTAGGATTAGCAATAGATTGGGTCTAGATCCAGGACCTATGGGTCTGGACCTGTAATGTATGGATCTAGGTCTTGAAAATGAGACCGATGGATCCATGAACCTAGACCTGCTAGACCTGTTCATTTACTGGGTATGTGTAACATCTGGGCCCGATTATCCTTTGTATTTAATAAACCATGTATTAATTGTGATTTCGTGCTTAATGGTTTATTAATGGATAATCTGTTGTTTCTTGGTTGTGGGTGGTTTTCTGTGCATCTGGTTGCAATCTGGGACCAATTTGGAGTTCGGTTGGAGGATACACAGCCGTCTCGGTTTGCGTGCCATTCCTTTTTCTTTTCTTTCCTTTTTCTTTTCTCCTCCTTCACGTGAGCCATTCTCCCCCCACCACTTCCCCGTCTTCTTCTTCTTCCTCTTCCCTTCCCGTGAGGCAGCAGCGGCGTTTTGTAAAGGACGTGGATTTGGTTTTTGGGAATGAATCCCAAGTGTGGTTTAATAGAAAGAGATTTCAAGGATTTAAACCAAGTTTTGCATATTAGGAAACAAGTTTTCTCTGGTTTTATTGTGCTTGCTTG
>JAMKQA010010211.1:0-23098 GCA_024699735.1 Posidonia australis | reverse complement strand
GCCTGAAACAAGGCAAAAATCAACATAAACAGAGCATGGCTTACAGCAGGCTTAGCCCGTCTCATGGTAAGAGGAAACAGCCTTGTTCCAGCTCCACCACCTAGTATTAGCGAAGCAACCGTTTTCGGATCCGCAACAGGCCTTGGTCGAACCTGTTCCAGCAGTTTCTGCAACAACAGAAAAAGAAAACATTTTTTCTCACACATCAATTCCAAATCAACAAAGAAAGAAGAAGAAGAAAATACTGAATCATGTATGGATTTGAAACCAAACCAACAAAAACAGAATCTAGCGCAAACCCAGAAAAGAACGCAGCTGAACTCCAAGATGTGGATCTACGAAAGTGAGCTCTCCTTACTGGGACATCACCAGGTGCATCAGTGAGAACGGAGTTGACAGCAACAGCAGTCTTGCCGGCCTTGGTGGTTCTGTCAACTCTCTTTTCCAGCCTTTGGGAGAAGTGTTGAGGTTTTGGCCTTTGGGAGGGAGGGTTTTGGGCGGAGGAAGAGAGTTTTGATGAAAGTAAAAGAGGGAAGACTGACAATATTAACATTTTAATCTTAGTCATGGTCTAATTAATTTGTGGTAAAAATAAATTTTTATTAAGATAAAAATATTAGCCATGATTATTTTACGTTTAGCCACGGACTGTGATTGTGACTAAGTAATGTTTTATTTTATTGATTCGAAATAATGTATTTGTGACTATTTTCGTAGCTATTCCGTGATTAAACATAGCAATTAGCCATGGAATTATTGTTTGTGGCTAAATTCGGTGGCTAAAGTCTAGTTTTCTTGTAGTGTCACAATCAATAACTTTTGTAATTTCCGATTGTAGAACTTTTGTTGTTGTTAGAGAATTTAATTGTTGCTTCATTATCACAATACAACTTGATAGAGTCCATGGTTTTCAAGTTTGTAGTAAAGTTGTGCATTTAAATAGCTTGTGAAGATGTTATATAACAAGCTATATACTTAGCTTTTATGGTGAACGTGGTAATTATTTTTTATTTGGTACTACATCAAGAAATAACTCCTTTAACAAGTAGGAAAACATATCTATAAGTGGATTTTCAAATATCAAGGTACTCAACAAAGTTTGAGTCAAAGAATTCCATGATCTCAAGTTAATCTAATCGTCTATATGTGAGTATGAGATCTTTAGCTCCTTGCAAGTTTCTCAAAACTTCATTTACAACTTGTTAATGCGAAAGTCCTAGATCAATTCGATATCTTTCTAAATATTTAGTGACAAAAGTTAGATTTAATCGAGTACATGTCTGTGTATAGTTGAGACATCTAACTAGTGCAGCATATAGTTTATCCTTCATTGCAAGTCTCTCTGTATCTATCTGAGGACCTTACAATTTTTTTAGTTTATTACTCTTTACAATATATAGGTGCATTCCTTCGTCTAGTGGAGGGGGACTTGTTAGAGACCATAGTGGACGAGTGATCTTGGCCTTTTCTTCTTATTATGGGTGCAGTTCCAACAATGAAGTGGAAATGAAAGCAATATGAGATCTTTTGGAGCTTTGTGATCATCATAGGTTGGAGATCCAAGAAATAGAGTTAGACTCGTCACTTGTGGTGAACATGTTACAAAAGAAAACAGCTGTTAACTAGACATGTGCTAAGTGGTGGAGATGTATTCAGCAAAAGTTTCAGATTAATATCAACCACTGTTATCGGGAAGCCAATGCTGTTGTAGATTGCTTAGCTAAACAAGAGAGTTGTAATAAGCAAAATGTGGTATATCATGGTTTTCATGAGTTGCCTAAACAACTCCAGGGAATTTGTAATTTGGACAAGTGAAAATTTTCTAGTATTTGTACTAGAAGGAGTACATGATAGTCTTTTTCACTTCTTCTTTTTCCCAAGGACATGGATTTTGGAGAGGAGTTTTTTAAGACTATCCATGGACTAGTGATTGATGGGTCCATATCCTCCTTATGAGGTGTATCATTATTTTTTGTACCCTACTTTTTATTCCAATAAAAAAGTTTTGTTTGCCCAAAAAAAAAATATTTATGTGACCATGCTCGCTCGGGGATCCAACACGGAGTTGCGCTAAAGGAAGGAGATCACAGCCATGCCAAGACGGTGAAGGTGCAAGATAGGATGAAACGAAAAAGAAATGGAGTAGCCACCTAGTCTTTTAAGGGAAAGACGAGGAAAACCACAAAGGATTGAATGCATGAGATGCAAATGTGAAGGCCAGATG
Organism: Posidonia australis; assembly: GCA_024699735.1. Lineage (NCBI taxonomy): Eukaryota > Viridiplantae > Streptophyta > Magnoliopsida > Alismatales > Posidoniaceae > Posidonia > Posidonia australis. The sequence goes on along the minus strand of JAMKQA010010211.1, from coordinate 20,874 downwards.
TCTGTTAACTAGAAGATGAGTAAGGATTACTATTACGCATGGGAAAGGTGTTAGGCACCCCCGTACGCTCGAGAAACTCGATCTTTCTAGTCTAATTCACTTGCTAGAGGCTAAATGAATGCTTGTTGAGCCTAGATTGTGCTCTAAACATGCTAATATGAATGTCAAGACAAGACTCGATGGATGTGTAAGATGACATGCGAAAATTGCGAAGAAATCCACATAAAATATCGCAATCATGAAAAACGACACAACAAAGAAAATCACATGAAATGACAAGGTTCTGGGCGAGAATGGCTTTGAAAATCATGCAGGTCTCAAGAATGTCAAAAATGCAACCGACTCAGGTTGTCAGAATCAAAGAAAGCATCGTGGAAATCAAGATGGGAAAACTGCAAAGAAGTCCGCATAAAACCGATAAACTGTGACATGTGAAGAAATGCACATAAAATGACGATGTTTTTGTAAAGAATGGTTTAGAAAATCATACCAGCGTCAAGGGGATCAAAAATACAACAGACCTAAATCATTAGAAGCGAGGAAAACACCGTGGAAATCCGAATGGAAAAATTGCAAAGAAATCCACATAAAACATGCAAATGGTGACGTGTGAAGAAAATCACATAAAACAGTGTTTTTGGAAAGAACGCCTCATAAAACCATACTGATGTCAAAAAACTAAAAAGTGGGGTCAGCTCGAGTCATCGGAATCATGGAAAAAGTCGTGAAAATCAAGAAGGAAAAATAATCCGCAAATAGGCCAATGTAAGCCTTTCGGTCTATTAGTATATGCCCTTAGGAAATGAAATCCAAATCAAATTGAAAAAATCCAAAACGTAGAAGTAAAGAGAATCAAATCGAATGTCGGATGACGGACTCCGAAATCAAGGTGAGGAAAAATCCACGAGAGAAGCACATGAGATGTAGGGTCGCTAAAAAGGGATGGACTAATACGCAAATGTGACAAAAGCTATATAAAATGCATGAATGTGTACCTAAGTGTGTAAAAAATTCTAAGGAATGACTTGGACAAGAATTATGCAAGACTGAGTACAAAAACTAAATTGCATGCGCAGGGATTGGAGGCATAGGGGCGATTTAGTCATTTTAATGGCTAGATGTGATAAACGCATGTATGGGGATGCTGCACGGTCTGAGATATGCCAAAATGTGTGCAAAATGTCCAGAAAATGTTACTGGTAAGAAAACATGAAGAGAAAAAAAACAACAAAATGATGTAAACACAATAAAGAACAAACACAAGGGTTAAAATGCAAAATTTGCGAAAAAAGGGGAAAATCATGATTAAAACATATTCAATGGTCTTTGACCTAGTGTGCATATGATGAATCGAGTGACAAGATGGCACTGAGATGTGTGAAAATTGCACCTTGGTAGTTTCTTGAACACTAAGGGTCTAAAGTGTAAATTCACACATGAGTGCAAATGTGATTAAAATATGAAACTAAAGATCAACCTACAGTGCAAGTATGATTTCAAAGGGGATCTATGATTAAATGCAAGATATGAAATGCAATAAGTGAAAAATATCAAAAATATGCGAGAAAACAATTAAAATCCTAAATGATAGATTTAAAATTAATCTAAGGGTCTAGAAGTAAATTTCCTATGCTTAGGGATTGTTTGTTAAGAACTTAGGGGGCTGCATGCAAATTTACAGGACTTAAATGTGATAAAAACTGGACTTTTATGATAATTAATGCAATTATGAAGTTTCTTAGGATCAATGTGCAAATTTTCAAAGAAGAACTCATTTTTAAAAACTCTAGGGGCTTAGTGCAAAATATCAGGACTTAGTTGTGAAGAAAATATGAAATCTGGGGCTTAGGTGTAATAAAACATGTATGAATGTGTAGACATATCGATTTTGAAGTCAATTGACAGTAGGCTCCTTCGGAGGATGCTTTGGATGCAACCACCAAAACACAAGCCCAATCAGGTCCCTATTAGTCCACTCTGACCTAATTAAAATTAAAACCAAACAAAATACATTTAAAATACTTAAAATCCAATTAATCAAACAAGAACCCTAAAAAGTCAAAATTAACTAAAATCCAAGTAATCAAGTGAAAAACCCTAACTAAAACACAAAAAAACCTGTTTAAACTCAAAATCCTAATTAATTAAACCGAAAACCCTAATTGATCTCAAAATTTTAATTAAAATAATCAAAACCCTAATTGTTCTCAAAATCCTTATTAAAATAATCAAAAAACCTAATTAAAATCCATAGACCCTAATTAAAACCCAAAAACCCTAATTAAAAGTCAAAATTAACTAAAATCCATTTAATCAAGTGAAAACCCTAATTAAATCCATAAACCCTAATTAGAACACAAAAACCGTAATTAAAAGTCAAAATTAACTAATATCCATTTAATCAAGTGAAAACCCTAATTAAACTAAAACTCCTAATTAAAATCCAAAACCCTAAAATTAAACTAATTAAAACCCTAAAAAACCCTAAAATGATTAAAACCCTAATTTAAAACTAACTAATTAAACCCTAAATTATAAAATCAGAAATTAAATTAAACCCTAAATCCCAAAATTAAAAATCAAATTTAAATCATAAAACCCTAATTTAAAACTGAAAAGCAAAACCTTAATTTAAAACTTCAAAGCAAAACCCTAAAATCCATAAAAATCCCAAAATAAAGTAAAATAAGAAATCTAAAATAATTAAAAACCCAATTTAAAAACCGATTAATTAAGGCCTAAGTCACAAAATCAAAACTTAATTTAAATCACAAAACCCTAATTTAAAATTAAAATCAAAAACCCAAAATCCATTTAAAAATCTTAAAAACAAAACCTAAAAACAAAATAAACAAAAGGAAATAAAAAAAAACCAAACCCTAGGCCCAATTGCCATCCCAATAGCCCATTTGATTTCTTAAACCAGAAAACTTAGGAAAACAAAAAATAATTTCGACGACTCTCCCCTCTGACGACCCCCACGATCTCTGGCGAGATCTCCAACGGTTGATCCCGCGAAATCTGGAGCGTATCCTCAGCCTCCAGTGATTGCCGGACTTGCCTCCTTCGTCACGCGCCTCATCCAACGACGCTAAAGAGGAGAATCCACGGTGGAAGAGGGTCCTGTCGGAGTTTAGAACTCCACTGCCGACAGCGCAAGAGACCCATCGTCAAGCCTCCCCTCCAGCGTGCAAAAACTTTCCCCTCTCGAGACCCAACTCACCAGGACAACCCGCCCCATTTTCTAGGCCATCCCAATCCCTTTTTCGCATCCCGGAGCCCCCAACCAAAGCCCTCGTCGGTGCAGCGTCTAGACGTCGTTGTCGACCCGTCACACCGGAGAGGACACCCCACGCATCAGGTAACCTCCCTCTCCTTCTATTTTCCAATTCAGTAGGCCCATAGAATCCCTCTAGGACCCTTGACTTAGGCTACGACGATGTTACCCCCTCCACAGCCCGCCGTCGCCCCGCCTCCGGTGGTGGGTTCACCCCACCAGCGAGGACTCAAGCCACTTGGCCTTAGGCGAGGTCCCCAGGGGCCTCTCCTCCCTCCTCCTCTTTTCTCCTCCATCCCTTTAGTTTCCCAAACCTCCTGAGGACCCAGACGACCTCCGCTATCGACGCCAGCCCGTTACCGTCGTCGATTGCCGTCAAAGGGTGTTGGAGTTCACCAAGCCTCCTCGCTTCGCGCCGTCGCTTCAGGAACCCCCGTCGTGTCTCCACGTAGCCCTCTGCACCGCCTCGCCGCCACCCCAACGATCCACCATTGCCATCACCGCCGACGCAGGGGATGGGGGAAGCGGCTCCGGCCACCCCAGCCCTCGACGATGCCTCTGGAAGCTTCCTCGCGCCGTTCCAGAGGTCCACCAAATATCCCCATGTTGTCCTAGCGCCTACACGCCTCCGACGACCTCGCTGTCACCTTCCCCAGCACAGTCAGAGTGCCTCGTCGGAGAGCGAGGTGGGGGGGGGGGTCCTCAAGCCTCCCTAGCCTTTTCCGACATGCCGGAGTTCGTCGCCGTGCCTCGCTCCAGCCTCCGGGACCGCCACTCACCTCCCCTCGCCACTGGGTCACCGTTGTTTCGTCGCTGGCGTGATCGCCGGAGGGAGAACGCTGGTGATCCTTCGTCGGTCTTCGAATAGGACTTATTTAGGCTCAGGCCCTTTAGTTTTAGGTTTTATTACATTTAGATCCTTTTCTTTTAATTTAGGTCCTGATCTTTTATAGTTTAGCCCCTATAAATTTAAAAAACTTTCAATTCCTTCTGTTCTCTGTAATTTTTGCATATAATCCCCTGCATCTTTGGATTTTTCATTTTTAATGCATTCATGAATGTTTCATCATGCTTAGACCCCTGTTTTCATATTTTCTTTGCTTTTAAGTCCTGGACATTTGCATTTGACTCTTGGAACTCTTTAAAATGAATTTTCTTTGTGAAATTTGCATTCTAAACCCTTAAGGTTTTTAAAATCACACTGATCACCATTAAAATTGAGTTTATGTTACATTTAAGTCTTGATTTTTTGCATTAAGTCCCTAGAATTGTTTAAAATGAATTTTCTCTGTGAATTTTGCATCCTGAATCCTAATGAATTGCATAATTACACTGATCATTATGAAAGCTCACTTTTTATCACATTCAGGTCCTTGACATTTTGCACACAAGTCCCTAAAGCTTTAATATACAATCCAGAACACAGGGTATTTGCATATAGGCCCTTAGTTTAACTTTAAATCCATCATTTAGGTTTTAAATGTTTTCTTGCATATTTTTAATGCTTTCGCTTATTGCATTCCATATTTTGCATTTAATCATAAATTTCATTTAAAAACTATGTTTTCACTATAAATCAATCTTTAGTTTCATGTACTGATCTCATTTGCACTTATGTGTGAATTTTGCACTTTAGACTTTGAGTTTTCAGGAAATTACCTAAGTGCAATTTTCACACATCTTAGTGTTCCATGCACATTTGATCCATCATCTTCATGTAGAATAGGAGTCATGAACATCTTTTTGATCCAAATCCTCATCCCTTTTGTGAATTTTGCATTTTAACCCTTGTACTTGTCCTTTATTGCGTTTCTATCATTTTATTGTTTTTTTCCCTCCATGTTTTCTTGCAAATAACATTTTTTTGATGTTTTGTATACATTTTTACATGACTTGGACCGTGCATCATCCCCATACTTGTATTTATCACATCTGACCGTGAAAATGACCAAATTGCCCTTGTGTCTCTAATCCATGTGTATGCTTTAATTTTCGCACTCAGTCTTGCATAATCCTGTCCAAACCATCCCTTAGTAGTTTTTACACATTTGGGCATTTGTTCATCCATTTCATATTGTTTCCATTACTAGAAAGACCGAATTTCTCGAGCGTACACTGTTAAAAAAATTGGATTTTGCGAGGACAAAGAGCAAAGACTTATTTAGAAAGTGTCTTCGCAATAATATAATGTGGACATATAGTGGTGATTTTGCGAGGAAATTACCTCGTAATAGTATAGCGACTTTTTTGCGATGATTTTTTTCTCGTAATGTCCTCGCTTTTTATTTAGCAAGTACATAGCGAGGGAATGTCCTTATTAAAGTCCTCGCTAATTTAGGTATAAAATACCCTGATAGGGGTCATTTTGCCCCTTTCTCTCTTACCCTAAATTCAGTTGTCTGCCTCTCCTCCTCGTCGATCACTCGTCCTCCTCCGTCTTCTCGACGGTGCTCCGAACAAGAAAGCAAGAAGATTGGCTGATATCCAGTAAGTGAAGAGAATAGGTTTGCCACAAAACCCAAATTTTAGACTCAGAAATGCTATTCACCCAAATATTATCCATATTCAACTGATTCTTAATATCTGGAGCTTTCTCGGCACCAAGCATAGGTTCAGAAATGCATATCAGAAGCACTTTATATTGCTTGATTAACTCTTTTGATGGGAAAAAATTTCAAAGTGACGATTATTGCAACATTGTCAGTCTTGCTAATAACAGGTTGTTATAAAAAATGACTTCCATATACATCATTCAAAATAGAACATGTGAATTAGAAAAATAGAACATTCAAAATATCTAGAATTAAATTACAGAATATATGAATATTATTCATGTGAATGTTCTGTGATTTGCTAAATAGTCGTATTGTCCTGAATTTATGATGAATCTCTTTTAGTTTTCTTCATGGATTCTTGGTAATAATTGAGTTTTTCCTGTTACTAATTTTCAAGTTTTTTTTTTTCTTCTGATTTAATTGTGTAATTAGAATTTTATCTGAATTTTTTATCACTTTGTTGTGATTTTCAATTTAAGTGTGTACCAGTCTCAGTCATCTTGCTAATGTTAATGACCTTCGGTTGTTTACATATGTGCAAAACTCTATGTATGTTGGTTAACTCTCTTCTTGGAAAAGGCTACAGCAAATTGGTTTAAGAATGCATTTCAACAGATCTATGCTTCTTAATTTCTTAAATATCTTCTGTAGAATGTACTTGAAAAGGAAAAGAATATAGCTTCATAATTTTACAGCCATTGAAGTGTGAAGCAAGTAGTTGTATTTTGTGCTTCACTGCTTTGGATGTAGATTGAACCTTGGCTGAGTAGACATGTTAGGTTTCAAAATTTGTGCTTGCACCAACCAATGAAACTCAATATCTGACCCTAATATTTGCCAGTAATCTCCTTGTTTGTACCTTGAGGTAGTACATGTACTGTGCATACATTGGGATGCACTTCTGTATTTTCTTTAAAGGCTTAAAAAACGATGAATGCTCAAACAGATCACGTGTTTGATTGGAAGTTTTCCTTGCATAAACTGTCATGTTTGCAGCAGTCGGTGTGGAAACACATTAAAGAATTTATTAGATGCTTAATCTGAACATTAACTCTGTCCGTCTACAAGAAGAGTAAGCTAAAAGATATACACTTGTGCACGTACATGAACTACATGTTTTCAACAAAACATTTTACAACAAAAGAAAAATAGGGACACATGTAACACGGGAGAAATATTGATGGACAAGGAGTTTTATACACTTTGGATAAAAGAAGCAATAAATGGTAAACATTAAAAAGAAAAAAAGGTGAATTGCATGCATTGCATATATGAGAAATGAAAGAGACAGAAGACCATGTTTTAAAGAAACATCATTCATCATGTTATCTTCGCTCAGTATTGGGTCTTGTAGTTGTAGAATACCTTCACAGAACACAACTGCCTCGTCAACTGTATATTGTGATCTTGCTCTACAGAAAACAAAAATAATAATAAGAAACTATAACACAATAGCAACAACAAAACCACGAAAACAACTTTTCATGAAAGACTGACAGCTTGATCCTTCTTCAGCTAAATTATGAATTTAGTTTTCAAACGAAAAAATTGAAGACATCAATACCTTTTATGACGTCCTTCCTGTTTTCCTGGAATGCTCTATACAACGACAATGATAGATTAGCAATGGAGTCACCGGCTGATGTGTTCAAAAGCCTGCTAAGCGAAAATGTAACACGAGGAATCCCCTTGGCCTTGCGAGCAATTAATTTTGCAGTCATGGCAACTGAAAAATCAGAACCAACTTCTTTTGTTAACAATGAGGAAAGTTACTGTTAACTCAAAAGCAATGAGATACATTCAAAACAAAATATATTAGCATTATATTAGTGGGAAGAAGAATAAGAAGAAGATATCAAGTGACAAAAGACAAGCCCATGATTCGAACGAAAACTAACATGGTGTTACACAGTATACAGCGATAATCTAGAGAAATCGTCCACTAATTGATCCCTTGCATAAAATAGTCATGCCACAAGAATGCAAATTGTTTTTCCTACTTCTACACTTTTGATTATTTTTCTCACTTTGATATCAACTTGTCACGTCTCAAGTCCAAGTCTAGTGATTTGACTTATCAAGTGAATTTACTGTCTTAAAACAACTTGATAAGTCAAAATACTTTAGGAGATGAATAACAACTTGAGCAATCTTATTTGATAAAGCTTGTTCATCTTATTTTCAATTTCTTGTTTAGTTTCTATTATTCTATTGTCATAAATTATCCTATTGTAATGTGATACTTAAGTCACATTCTTTTTCAAATGTCATCATGTTTTTCTTTCAAATTAGACATATAAACATCTTATCATTTCTTTCTTTTGTAGAGAGAAATGTCTTCTTATCGTAATTGGATGTATACATGAGTCGTGGATGAAAAAGTGTGTATGAGTTTTTTGAATGGGGTTCAGGAGTTTGTGGAATTTGCATATAATCAAGGTTCGGGTATTGTAGAAAGTGATGGAAGGATTATATGTCCTTGTAAAAAATGTACATTATTGAAAAAACAATCTAGAAGGGATGTTGAAATACATTTATGTAAGACAGGATTTGTGGAAAACTACAAGTGTTGGTTTAAACATGGGGAGGCCTTTCAAAGCTATGGGAAAGTTACTCCTGTTAGGACGGATCCCATAGTGGACATGGTGATGGACGTGACAGGTCCCAATTTTGATGTGTCTGCTGATGAAGAGCAACATGGTGAATCTCAAGAGTTTTATGAGTTGTTAAGAAAGGCGAAGGAGCCATTATGGCCAGGTTGCAAGAATTACACAAAGTTATCGACAGTGTCTGAGTTATTAGCATTGAAGATTGACTACAATATGACAGATATTTGTTTTGATGCTATGATAGCTAAAATCAAGAAAATGTTGCCAGAGAATCACGAATTGCCGAAGAACTACTACGAAACGAAGAAGGTGCTGAGAAAGATGGGGTTGGCAGAGGTGAAGATTGATGCTTGCTTAAAACATCATATCTTGTACTACAAGGAACACAAAGATAAATTAGAGTGTCCAGAATGTCACGTGCTCCGTTACAAAAGTGACTCAAAGACATGTATACCTCAGAAGGTGCTTCGTTATTTTCCTCTAACACTGAGACTGAAGAGGTTGTACTATTGGAAAGAGACTACAAAAGATATGACATAGCATGCAGATCATATACAGAACTCTGATATGGAGCATCCTTCTGACACCAAGTGTTGGCAAGTCCTGAAGGAGTTGTTTCCATCATTTGCTTCTGAAAACCGTAATGTCGTTGTTGGTCTTTCTAATGATGGATTCAATCCACATGATAGAGGAAAATATTACTTTTCTTGGCCTGTTATGATCACACCATACAATCTACTTCCTTCTATGTGTAATAAGAGGCCGTACATGTTTTTGTCATTGCTTATTCCTAGTCTAAGTCATCCTAGAAAACACATTGATGTGTACTTGAGACCTCTTGTAGACGAGTTGAAGATGCTTTGAGACACTGGAGTTGAGACATATGATGCAAGCAAGCGACAAACTTTTAACATGAAAGTTGCATTACTTTGGACTATAAGTGGTTTTCCTGCATATGGGATGTTGTCTGGTTGGAGCACACATGGAAAGATGAGCTGTCCTCAATGTATGGAACATACAAAGTTCTTTCAGCTTCAATATGGTCGAAAGCCATGTTTCTTTGACTGTCATCGTCAATTCTTGCCCATGGATCACCCATATCGAAGACCGAAACAAGCTTTTAAGAAGAATAAAATCGAATTTTTTAACTCACCTCTCAAGTTGTCGGGAGAGCAAGTCTTTAATCGACTTTTAAACTTTGAGCAGATCATTTTTGGTCATGATGTTGGTCCACAAACATTAGAAGGATTTAGGATCACTCACAATTGGACGAAGATTAGCATATTCTAAGAGTTACCGTATTAGTCTAAGCTATTGATTAGACATAATTTTGACATAATGCATATCGAGAATAATGTATTTGACAATGTGTTCTACACAGTAATGGATGTCAAGGGTAACACAAAGGACAAAGAAAATGTATGTAGGAATTTGAAGTTGGTTTGTAGTCGTAAGGACTTGCATTTGATAGAACATGCTAATGGAAAAACTGAAATGGCAAAGGGAAAGTATATGCTCGATAAGAATCAGATAAAGGCAGTGTGTGAGTGGGTTAGTAACTTGAAATTTTCAGATGGATATGCATCAAATATATCAAAACTTATAGATCTCAAGAAATATACGTTCAAATGAATGAAAAGCCATGATCAACCCAGACTGCCAAGGATGTACTTGTAAGTAATAATGATTATAATTAAAGTTATTTTAATAATATGTACTTATATTTTATATTATCTTAACTAACTTTTTGTGTTTATTTATACAGGATAGGTACACATTCTTGTATCAAGGAAAATATGGAGACGATAATGTCGATGAACACCTAGCCTTTGACAAGAAACTTTGGAACCAAGTTTCAATGGAAAGGAACGTAGGTAGTTCATCAAGAAAGCAAGACTTGGGTGGTTTAGATCCATACTACTCAAAAGATACGACTATTGGTTCTTCTGCGGCTTTTACTGAGCAGTATCGTCCTACGCCTCAAGCTTTTGCTTCATTTGATTCAGAGTACTTCAGTTCTCAGTTGTCACAGATGGCAATAGCTTTGGCGTAGGACGTGTTGCTAGTTTTTCCTCCTTGTCTGGGGTCGTATTGGTGTTAGTAGAGGGTACAGCTCCATGCTACTACAGGAGATGATGCCACGAACACACTACCCGTTCACTGCCTACGCTTTGGCCAGGATTTAAAGCAGGGACCTTTAGTTTCTAGCCTGAGTTGGAGACCTATTTACCCATGTGTGATCCTGGAGTAGACGACCTTCTAGGAAACACTTAGTTGGTAAGAGAGAGCATGTTAGTTGCATCCATGTGCATGAATGTCATTCACGCCACCATAATAAACTACATTTTGTTGCTGGTTCTAACACCAGTAGTTTTTTTTCTTCAGGTAGAGCATGAGTTCCTTAGTCACTACTCGAGCGTTCCTGCCTTGACTCCCTGTTTGCAACGCTTCGTTGTTGATCGTCTTTTCCCGAGTTATTCGTCACTTTGACGATAGCTAGTCCTAGGATTCATCCCTTTGTTTGCCAACGTAGCTTGGTTCTCACCCGTTCCCGATCAACTATGGCCCAGCGTACTAGTGAGTCTCTTTCCGCCACTGTTGCTCCGGAGGGCGCTTCTTTTTCGGTCTCTCCTACCCTTGTTGTGTCTTCAGTTGTTCCTTCTGTCCCTTTCGTGCATCACAAAGGTTCTGTCCCCTACCCTGTAGGACATCCACTGACTTTGGCCAGTCTAGAACCAAGCACTGAGTCTATCTCAGTCACCCCAGCTCGGGTTCCAGATGTATCACTCACGGCCTCACTTTCTCAAGGTTCCTTTTCTTTCAACGCTCAGCCCACTGTGGCAACATCTCTTGCGGTTTCCCTGCCTCCAGGGAAACCCATAGCTGTCCCACCTTTGACTGTGCCATCCCTCATTGTCCCTGAGGGATCTCCTACTGCACAGGCAGAATATCTGTTGGCCCTCGCACAGAAGATCAAGGGCATGGCCTTTGTTATTCTGTCCACCATAAACCCGAACATTCCTGAGGTTCCCCGGCAGCCTGCTCCGGTGTTCCAGGCATCGGAACCACCACCTCAGCCCTCACCCCAGCTCCTCACTGCACCCACACTAGGTGTGACACCATAGGCTCAGACACATCACATCACCACACAGCATTCTACTCTAGCATCTGGTGGTCAGCCCCTTGGGTTGGCTGGAGTACAGCATTCTCAGAGCTTGCAGCCTAGCGCCGTACCGCCGCAGCAGCTGTTACTCCCACACTCCGCACCCACGGCCACACAACTCTCCACTTATCCTCCTATCGCACACCACGAGGTTCAAGCACATTCACTTCCACAATCACATCCAGCACTCTTGCACGGATATACTGGCCTTCATGCCGCGGCACCAGGTGGCATGATGGTGGACCCAGACGAGCACTTAGGTGCGACTCACACAACATATGAGGCCGTTCCCCCTACTGCATCACTCTCGTCGGCAGCAGCTCCAAATACCCTCCACGCCAGGGTGGGTGACCTGGAGAGAGCACTTCGACAAGTGCGAGTAAGCGATCACCAACCCTACGGATTTCCAGGACCTCTGTTACTTCCTAGAGGTGACACTCCCACCACATTTTCAAATCCCGGACTTCGAGAAGTATAACGGTAAGGGTTGCCCCATTTTACATCTTAGGGCATATTTCGGAGATTTCGCTCAGTTCTAGGCTGACGAGAGGCTGCTGATCCGCCTCTTCCAAAAGAGTCTCACTGGTCCAGCCTCAAGTGGTTCACGTCACTTGACACGGGCTCGATCAAGACTTGGAATGACCTCTTACAGGCGTTCATGGACTAGTATGCCTTTAATCTCGACTTGGTCCCAAAGAGGGAGGACCTTGTCGCCACAAGACAGAAGCCCCACGAGCCGAAGGGAGACGGCGGCGTACAGGAGACGTACCTCCACCAAAGCACAATCCAGGGTGCTTCACTAAACCTAAGGGGGCATGCTTTGGATGAAAGAGAGAGAGGGGAGGAATACCTGGAAGGCGAGGCTGTTGTTTCTCCCGACGAGGGTCGACGGTGAGTCCTCTGGTTGCTTCTCTGGCTACAACGGCTCGGGGCTTCTGGGTTGCAAAAAAGGGGATGGATGAGACACTCTGGATGCAGCGAGGTCTAGGGTTCTGGATGTGGGTTTTCTCTAGGTTTCAGACGGCAGTCCAAAGGTGTCAAGCTTTGCGTCAGCGACGGGCTTTATACTCCGGCGAGGCTTCCCAGGGTCGTCGATCTTCCTCTCTCCTACAGATGAGCATCGTTGGATCAGGCGTGATATGGAGGAGGTTGGCCGGAGATCATGAGACTCTAGGATATGCTCTGGATTCTTCAGGATATCACCAGAGTTGTCGTCGGAGATTACGGGGGTCGCTGGAGAGGATCGCTGGAATTATTTTTCCTTTTTTATAAGGTTTGCAGGTTGAGAAATGTAATGGGTTGAATTGGGCCTGGTTTTAGGGTTTTTTTGTTTTATTTTTGTTTTGGGATATTTTATGGATTTTAGGGTTTTGATTTTTAGGTTTTTATTTGGGTTTTTTGATTTGAATTAAGTTTTTGATTTTGTGACATAGTGTTTCATTAATTGGTTTTAAATTAGGGTTTTAATTATTTTAGGGTTTTTTGTTTTATTTTTGTTTTGGGATTTTTTTAGGGATTTTAGGGTTTTGAGTTTTAGGTTTTTATTTGGGTTTTGTGATTTGAATTAAGTTTTTGATTTTCTGACATAGGGTTTAATTAGTTGGTTTTAAATTAGGGTTTTAATTATTTTAGGGTTTTTTGTTTTATTTTTGTTTTGGGATTTTTTAGGGATTTTAGGGTTTTGACTTTTAGGTTTTTTTATTTGTGTTTTGTGATTTGAATTAAGTTTTTGATTTTGTGATTTACGGTTTAATAAATTGGTTTTAAATTAGGGTTTTAATTATTTTAGGGTTGTTTTAGGGTTTTAACTATTTTAATTTTAGGATTTTGGATTTTAATTAAGATTTTGAGTTTAATTTGGTTTTTGGATTTTAATTAGGGTTTTTGGTTTAATTAGGATTTTGCATTTTAATTTAGGGGTTTTAGACTTTAATTAAGGTTTTGAGTTTAATTAATTAGGATTTTGAGTTTAATTAAGGTTTTTGTGTTTTAATTAGGGTTTTTATTTGATTAATTAGGGTTTTCACTCTATTACTTGGATTTTAAGTGGATTTTATTTAATTTTGTCTTTAATTAGGGTTTCCAACTTGATTAATTGGATTTTAAATGGTTGTAATGGAGTTTATTTGATTTTGGCTTGAATTAGGGTTTTTGTTTGATTAATTTGGATTTAAGTGGATTTTATTTAATTTTGACTTGAATTAGGATTTTTGTTTGATTAATTGGATTTTATTTAGTTTTGACTTGAATTAGGATTTTCATTTGATTAATTGGATTTTAAGTGGATTTTATTTAATTTTGACTTGAATTAGGGTTTTTGTTTGATTAATTTGGATTTTAAGTGGGTTTAAATGACTTTTGTTTGGTTTTAATTCTTAATTATTGTTTCTTGCTTTGATTAGGTTAGAGTCGATTGGTGTTTACCTGGCTGGGCTTGTGTGGCCTTGAGGGTTTGGTGGAGCTAGGGTTTAAGGTTTTAAGGTTTGAAAAATAGGGTTTTGGTGATCGCAACCAGAACATCTTTCCAAAAGAGCCTGCTGCCAAGTGACTTCAAAATCGGAGTATCTACAATATATATATAGGTGCATTACTAGGAGTACAATTTTCTATTGAAAACCTCTTTAACACACTTAATTTGTAAGACTTTTAAGACAATTGAAATACGTCTGGAGACTTATTGTAGTGAATTTTTATCACAATAACATAATTGGTTTCAACCATTTCTTTTATATCAAAATTGTTTAATAGAAAATCTTTAGTCTCCCTCGACAAACTAAAGTTCATACTTGTAAGTAAAATATCATCTACATATAGGACAAATAATATTCATTCACTTTCACTTTCCTTTACATATATATACTGATCGACAATGTTATTCTTAAATCCAAAGAACATGATAATTTCATTAAATTTGAAATACCATTGTCTTAAAACTTGCTTGAGTCCATATATAGATTTCTTTAGTTTACAAACCATATATTCCTTTTCTTTAACCTTAAAACATTGAGATTATTGTATGTATACTTCTTCCTTGAGTTCTTCATTTAGGAGAACTATTTTCACATCTATTTGGTATAACTCTAAATTAAAATGAGTTACTAAGGCTATGACTACTCTTAAAGAATCTTTTGAGAATACTGGAGAATAACTCTCATAATAGTTAATATCCCTCCTTTGTGTGAAACCTTTTGCCACTAATTTGGCCATATATCAGTTTACTGTCAATTTCGTATTTCTTTTGATCTTATAAACTTATTTACAATCGATAAGTTTCTTCCCAAAGGTAAGTCAATGAGTTCTAAGATTTGACAACTATTCATAAAGATAAGCTTTTCTTTTATAACTTGTAACTAACTGTTGGAGTTCACACAATCTCTTTAAATGGTATAATTGATTTAAGATAATAATTAATAGAAAGAATTAAAAACTAACTCATTGAGAATGGAAAATGAAAAGAATAGTATTAGAAAAGAATGTACAATTAATTTGAATTGATTGATATGTGTAATAAAAAAGATGGAATACATATATGGTTCATGGATAATAATGAGAGTAAAGTGAACAAATAATATATGCAATTGACGTTATATAACATGTGATTTAATATTATAGAGAATTTAAAAGCTTAAAAGGTAGAGATAGTAGTATTGATGATGATTAATTAAAAATATGAATCACACAATCTTAGAATCTAAAACAACATAGATAAAGTACAAAAAAATTTGAAAAGTTACAATATGGCAAAAAACATTTACCCTCCCACGCTCTCATCTGACGGTTGCTCTTCTGTATCCCTCGTGAATTGTGGAGCGTTAAATCGCATTAATTTCCCGTCACCACCTACACTACCGTGTGAGCGAGGAAAAGTGGATGTTGAAAGAGCAGGAAACGTGCCTTTTTACGAAAATAACTCTGTCATTCCAGTTACGGAATTAAATAATTCCTCTATTAGCAAGGGCTTTTCGGTAAAACACAGTGTGTCTTCTCATTATCAGATTGATAATGTAGCGGATTATGGGGATAATATCTTCTCATTATCGGATTTCGAGAACCCTGGGTTTCCTTCGTTTGCGGGTACAATCCCTGACACAGACACGTCGTCTGAATTTTACCGCCTTTCCCAGACATCCTCTCTTAATCTTTCCTCTGGCACTCGATACACCCCCTCTGGCTCGCGATTTGCGGAACTACAGTCTCCTTCCCAGAATACTACCCCCGCTTTTGCAGCTTCCAGAAGACACCATTCTCCTTCTGGTTCTGAGCGTTGCATAACCTTGCCCTCCGAAGAGGAAACCTCCAGCGGCTGGAAAAAAATCTCTAGGAGAAAAGCTCGTCCTCCTTGGGGTGTGCATATGGCTCCCACACTTCCTCCCACCATAAAATCTATTGGACTTTTTCCTCAAAATCCATTCATCTTGGCACCATCTGAGGCAGTCTGTAATCAACACTTGTTACTGTCCCGCAGTGCCATTATTACTGCGCACAATACCAACCTGACAATAGAAACCCTTCAGGAACACATTCGGACCCATTGGTCCAATGCTCCTGAAGTTGAGGTTCAGACCTTTTCTCCTAGGAAATACCTGTTGACATTCCCTTCGATTAAGGACAGAAATGATTCACTCAATCTTTACAGAGCCATGCTGCAGTTGATTTCAGCTTCTTTCATTCCTTGGACTTCTAACTCCAATGCCATTTGTAATCTTAAAGAGTCTGGATTAGACTCGAAGGAGTTCCACATCATCTCTGGAATGTGGATATTTTCAGACATATGGTTGAAAGTTTTGCTGAACTCCTAGAGGTGGATATGTCTTTGAATTTTGTGAAAACTTTGGACTTTTCCAGAGTTAGAGTTAAAGTCCATTATGGTATGGAGATACCAGATTGCAGGTTCTTCGCCTATGGTAAATCTGTGTATCCTATTAAGTATAGGCAGAGTTGGGATATATGCTCATCTTCTTCTGATGTTACCTCAAAACAGACCAATCTTTGGCCTCCTAAACCTCATACAGGACTCCCTTGCTCTAGTGCTCTGAATCCTATTCGAAAGCAATTCAAAAATAATAAAGGGTGGAGGGGCAATAGAGGTAATAGAAATCAAAAAACAGGAAAGAATGTTTGGACTAGACCCATTAGTCCAAAGTTGAAGACCTACTATAAGGCTACTAGATTCCGGCCAACCCCATCTTCTTCTTCCCCAAGGGAAGATTTCTCTCCTGACATCCCTACAGCAGCTTCTCCTAAAACCTTTATTGGAGAAAATGAAACTTCCAAGTTTATAGAATCTGAAATAAAGGCAAGAAATCTCTCTTTATCCAAATTCAAAAAAGTGCTAGCTGTTTATGATTGCTTGGAAAGTGATGACTTGGGAGGTACTAGTGAGGTTTTGGCTAATCCTATGGCTGATCCGTGCCCAGCAACTCCACTACATGTGCCAGGTTTTGAAAAAAGTGAAAATATAAGGGCAATATCTTCATATCAGCAGAACAGAGATGTGGAGCAGAGTTCTTTGGCTCCCAGCAATCCCCAATGTGAGATGGAGTACGATATTGGAACTCCTGCTCTTCCAATCCATGATTAACTTCTGGTTAATTGATTTTTGCATCTTACAGTTGCTGTGCTCTTATTTGTGTGCATAACAAACTGAGAAACTTGTAATATTTTTTGGTGGTCACCTGCTGTGTGACTGGTTTTCATACTTGTAATATTTTTTGTCTGGGCAATACTCTGCAATACTTTGGTTGGCATTTTCCTATATTAATAAAAACTAATTACCGTTTACAAAAAAAAAAACAATATGGCAAAAAAATAATTCTTTTGTAGTAAATGATCACTAAATTTTGAATAGATAGAAATTAAAGAACTTCATGAAAATGAAAAGATTTATTTTGTGTTGCATGATGTGTCAAGTCTTGAAAATGGATGCATGTTATGTGTCAAATTGTCTTATCAAACAGACACACAATGGTAACATTCTAATAAAAGGGAACTAACAAAAATTGGCTCTCGCGAAAAAGTTGCAACCGCTCTTGCGAAACCCTAAAGCTCTGAAGGCCTTGCCTTTGCCGCTCATTTCCGCCACTCCCTCCTGGGATCCCTATGGCGGCGGGTCGACGCTCATCCTCTGATCGCCGCGATCCTCCTCCCTACAACCTCCGCTCACGCAAGGCTGCTTTGGATGGGGAGGCGCTCCCCGTGAGCTCCTCGTCTGGGAAGGCGCCATCTCGGCGGGTAACCTCTATCCCCCCTGTGCTCTTCGTTGCTTCCTGTGCTAGGAAGCCGGAAGAGGAAGGCCCCCCCATTCATTTCGCCCCCTGATCTTCTACCGACGGGTGGGGGAAAGCTCCCCCTCCTCCGTCCGGTACTTCTTGGGGTAGATCCGCCTCGGACGATCCCCTATCGTCCCGGTTAGGCACATTGACGGTTACATTAGGCCCGTCTTCCTGTCTATTCTGCTATTCCTTTACTTCTGTTGATATTTCTGTGAACTGCTTCTATATTTCCAGATCTTTATCGCCGACATGGTTGAATACTGTGGTATCATGTTTTTTATGTTCTGATTATATTGATGCCTTTGGATCGGTGATAGTTGAATATATTTCTTCTTCTGCAAATGTTTACCCTAGATTTTTGGATTCAGAAGGTTTTTATTTCATGTTTAGATCAGTCTCGGGGTCTCTTCCCAGGACTCTTGGAGGTCTTGATCCTGGGCTTCTGCACTCGATTTGTGTAGACCCTATTCTGCTCCCCGGAGCTCCGGCGATCTTACCTCCGGTGAGCCGACGGGGAGCGGCTTCTAGTTTCAGTTCGGGCGTGCTCAAGAAGCCAAGAGACCTTGGCTCCTCGGGCTCAGTGTGGGGTTTCTCACGATATCCCCCCCCTAAGTTTAGCCCGGTGCTTAGTGAGTTAAGTTGTAATAACGAAGATTATTACCTTCCCCTCCCTTGTAATAATGGGGACGATAATCCCGGGATTGATTTAGTTAATCACATTATCTTCCCCTCCCTTGTTATTAATGAAGATTATTATCTTGATTTCTTGTCGGAAATGACGGGGGGAGAGTCTGTGATCTCTGGCACTTTTGTCGACGAAGCAGGATCTGCTCCGTACCCTGGGTGGGCTTTTTCATCCCCTTTTGATCCCGTGTTATCGCGGGCATGTGATAAGCTATCCCTTATCGGAGATCCCTCCCCCGCCCCTTCTCGGCGGTCTGAGGACTTAAGATGTCCTAGCGCGCAACATACCAATTATGTTTATGCATCAGACCTTGAGCCCCGCGCTGGCTCAGTCCGCTCAGACCTCGCCTTGCTTTTTCCTGACCTCGGTCTCACCAGGAGCAGTACCACCACCTCCTTTCTCTCTGACCCTGACTCCTCGCTTGGTTACGAGAGTGTTTCTGTGCCTCGGGCTCTGCCCAACACGCAATTTGAATCTGGCCTCTCGTTTCCCACCCTCACCAGTCTTAATGATGGTTTTCAAATCAATCGGCGATTAACTGGGGACATGGCTCCGCACAACACCTCTCTGACACAATTCAGAGCTGGAGGCACGTCTTCTGACAGCGAGATTTTCTCTCCTCCTCTCTGTGGTGGTTCGGGTCCTTCTCACCCACGTTTCTCTGCCAGCGAGATATCCTCTGACGAGCGAATATCTTCTGACATTCGCGACCCTTCTATTCCTTTCTCCTCGTTTGGCTCCCGGTTCACTCCCCTTACCTTTCCCATTTCCTCTGAGGAGCAATCGGAGTGGACTACGATTCGTCGACGGAAGGTCCCCTCCCCCCTGGTAAGTTTCTGTCGTGCTTCTAAGCGGTGTTTTTCTTGTGGCCTCCTTGGCCACACTAAGACTAACTGCAAATACTCTGGTTTATGCTTCCGTTGCCTCTCCCCCACTCACTCGGTTGCCATCTGTAAATTCTTTCAGGAAGGCAAAAGAGTAGATCGCCCCTCCAGGATGACGGGTCTTTCCCCTCACTCCCCGGCTGTTATTCCCTCGTCTGAAGCCACATGTGACCTCCTCCTTTCTCTTTCGTGTTGTGCTTTAGTATCCTCTCACTCCACCCAACTATCTAAGGGATTACTGGAGCATCATATATCCACCCACTGGCCTTTGGCTTCAGGTGTGGAAGTTAAACTCTCGACACCTGGTAAATTCCTTCTCAGATTCCCGTCCCCAAAAATCAAGACCGACACCCTTAACCTTTATGGGTCTTCTCTGCAAGCTCTCCCTGCAACTTTTGTTCACTAGTCTTCTGCAAACTAATGCGGTCTTTACCCTCAGAGAGGAGGGAGTGTGGGTCAGGTTAGAAGGTATTCCACATCATTTGTGGAACGTAGATGTTTTTAAGTGTATGGTGGCTGATTTTGTTGACCTCCTGGAGGTTGATCTCTCTGTTGATAATGCAAAACAGCAAAGTTTTGCAAGGTGTCGCATCCAGTTACACTATGGCAAAGAACTCCCTGACACGAGGTTCTATGCCTTTGGGAGAATCGTCTACCCGATTAAATTCAGAGCAAGCTGGGATCTCTGCGATCCCTCTTCTCAGGATCCGCTCAACACCCACCCCCAACACTCTGCCTGGCCTGCTAGACCCTCCATTGCCCCTCACCAGAGAGCTCCCCTTCCAAGTAGGAAATCCTTCAAGGCCACCAAGTCATGGCGTGGAAGTAAGTCTGGGAAAAAGGAAGGGGTTAATGTATGGACCAGATCTTTCTCCCAGCCTCAACCAAGTGCCCCCTCACCTGGATCGGTGGGGATCCTTCCCACCCCCTATTGCACCTAGCTCGGAGGGATGGTATAAAGCTTCTCCCTCACCTACTACTTCCGAGGGCTGGATCAAGTCCTCTCCCACACCTCCAGCTTCAGATGGATGGAACAAGGCCTCTTCTTCTTCTAAGGCGTCTGCATCTTCCCTGTTGGATGAGCCCAACTTCGTCCATGCTGATATCCGTGCTAGAAACCAATCTATGGGGAAATTCCAGAAATTACTGGCGCTATATGACTGTGTAGAGAAGGAAGTGACTACTGAGACCCCCTGGAACCTCATCCCTTTCATCCGGGAACCCCCATTCATGCACCAGGTACTTCTAATCTCTCTACCCAGCAACTGCCTTGTGCTGTTGTAGACACCCTGATTTTGAGGTAACCCGGAGATGAGTATCCTTATGTTGCTTTGGATGTGATCAGCTCTTAAACCAAGCCCCAAAACCTATTAGCAAGCTAGAACCCCAATCAGAGATTCTGTGAGCTGAGTTGGCGCACCAACTAGGC
>JAMKQA010010210.1:0-14697 GCA_024699735.1 Posidonia australis | reverse complement strand
TGCTGGGAGTCGCGCAGGCAGGGGCGTGGGCGCTGGGAGCCGCGCAGGTCTGCTGGGGCAGGGCGCGGTCTGCTAGGGCCGCACAGGCAAGGGGCGCGGGCTGCAGGGCGGAGCGCGGTCTATTAGGGACGATGGCGGCAGACGCGTAGGGCTTCTTCCCTTGTCTTCTTCTCTTCCCACGAGCAAATACACGGCCAAAGAACCTTCAACAAGCTCTGGTACCACTTGTTATGCCCAAAGGGGCCCAAGCACAGCGGATTCAATTAGGTTTGGCACGTGTAGAAAGGGAAGAACAGAGACCAAAATAACAATCCACACAAAAACAAAGGTTTTACGTGGTTCCCTGAATTCGGGTACGTCCACGGGTGTCTCTCCTTGGCTGCTTACTAACTTCAAATGGTGGAGTACAAAGAGAGGAGGAAGGAGGAACAAAGAGATGGCCGTCCTTAGGACTTGCAAAGCCTCCACACAAAATCCTCATGTTGTCTCACAAAAGAGCCAACCCTAATAAGAGCATTGGATGGCCTTATATAGTGGCTAATCATTCATGACAAAAATGCCCTTACACATATATAATATTCAAGACACATTCACAATATCATTATAAATATTGGCATACCTCGAAGTTCTTCCCCTCACAAATGTGGGACTTGTTGAATAGATGTCCCCCAAAGTGGCCAAC
Source organism: Posidonia australis (assembly GCA_024699735.1). Taxonomy (NCBI): domain Eukaryota; kingdom Viridiplantae; phylum Streptophyta; class Magnoliopsida; order Alismatales; family Posidoniaceae; genus Posidonia; species Posidonia australis. Next base: position 14,015 of record JAMKQA010010210.1, on the reverse strand, counting down.
CTCCTACAAAATTTCCAAACAAGTCAATGCCTACTTAATAAATTAAAGTCTTGTGGAGTAATGTAAATTCAATGTTTACCTCCTCCGGCACATCCAACTTAGCACTATCGATCAACACCCACGACGTCTATGGTCATTGGGTTGCTCTCGAGCTACGTGAACTAGCACCATGGCTCGAGACCCAAGAACCAGAAGCGACACTACTAGCCTCAGGGGCCTCATACTCCAAATCAAACTGCAAACAGGAAGGTTTGATTAACTTGATTTAAGTAGGATAGTATAACAGAAAATACAGCAATAATCATATGAATTCACTAACCCTTTCCCAAGAGAGGGTTTTGCCACAAGACTGAGTTCTTTTTAGGGTAGAATATTTAACTCTATAATAAGCACGCATTTTTTGTTAAACCATGTAGGATTTATCACGTTGAGAGCCAGGTTTTGTTACCTTTTGACTGTAAAAGACCAGAGTAAGGTTATTAGTACAGAATCAGACAAATTCAAGCAAATAGAAATATAGCAACAATCAAAATCATCAAATGGCAGCCGAGTTACGCAATATTGTACAAATTCAATGATTTTTTCAAGCCAAGTTGTCACTAAAAGTTCGTACTGATATGGCAGTAATTCAGTAAAGTCATATAGAACTAGAGCTAAACAAAAAGCATTCTTTTTTTAGAAAAACCCAATGGGTTCTCGTGACATTTTCTGTGGTTGGCTAAGACATTATCACACTTGATTTTTACAATAAACAAGGAAGAGAGTCTATTTCGGGCATTTACAGTAAGGCCACGACTCCATTCGTGTCCCAGACAGAGCCCAGCCAACGTCAACACCAGCTTGCCCCTGTTTGCTCCTACAAGCTCAACGTCAACCACCTCAAAACGGATGACTGCACAACATAGGGCGGAGAACCGACGATGTGGGGAAGAGGGAGGAAGCCTAGAGAAGAAGAAAAAAATACTGAAACAAAAACAGAGAGCATAGGGGAGGAGGGCATACCATTGTTGTAGAGAGGCTGCCGACTTCTCCTTTTCCAACGCTGGAAGCATGTGTCACTCTCACTGTCTTTGCCCACTCTGTCCGCCCCAAACCTTGTCTAGTCCTAGCCATCGGTCGCAGATGGAGGAGAAGACGAGGCAAACGAGAGGGCGTAGAGAAAAGAGGGAGAGATGAGTCGTTACGAGTTCTAGTTGGATTTAAATGAAAGGGCATTTATTTCATTTCATGTCTCATAACTCATGTAAATCAAGGCAAATGGAGATTATTTTGGAAAGTTTCCTGAATGGACCAACTGCCAAGCATTTGATTGAAACATACTAAGCAGCCTCCATACATTTTTGGACTAAAGCGTAATTTTCCAAGGAAAATTGCAAAACTACCCCAAAAGATCCACAAAGCCAAATTAGTATCTCCACAGCCTATAAGCTCCCAACAAATTCTTCACATTAGAAAACATCACCAAAACTGGCCCAGAAAAGCAATGTTGTAGAATCTGTTGACTATTTTTTGAAATTACACATAGGTCCCTAGCACTCTTTTCAAGATAGAAACTGACCCACATGATAGGCAGACCTTTGAGTAGCAACTCTGGCAAATAGTGATCAACCCTCGGGCATCCTACTTGAGCATGGGTGCCCTGGGAAACCCATTGGCACATTGAAGTGTGGAAATTAAGAGAAAGGTCCTTGAAATTTTTATTCACCTACAAAACTGCAACATAAACTTCCAAAGGCAAAAAAGATACTTCTTGACACTTGGCCAAGACTCCAGCATTGCACAAATTTTGGCATATTGGTAATGAAACAGCTCCTGGGAAAATTGAAAAAAGCCCTTAGTACCTTTGAAACTGCATATAAGTCCTAACATTTGCTGGACATAATTTCCTAGACTTCAGAAACATTCCATTAAATTATAATGATGTTCACTTCACACCTCAGGGTTATAGATATTATTGGAGCATCAATTAATAGCCACTCATGGTAAATTTGTAGTAATGCCCTTATCTTTCTATAAAATTACATTTATGCATGAATTACTGTCGAAAGATTGCAAAATGCCCCCTACACCTTTAATCATGTTCGAGGCTAACACAGAAGTCACATGGGTAACCGTCTATAGACTTAGCCCCATCTATTGTGAAAATTACAGTTATACCCCTAGTTTGTTAAAAGCACAAGTAGATCACTAAAAGAACCAAATCCAACATTGTGGAGTAGCTGAGGTAGCCATCCTCTCTCAGTGGTCTCCTGAGGTGGGAACCCAACCCTCTTGCCATGTGGGTCCTCCTCCTTTTCTTTCTTTCCTTGACCCAACAAGTCTGATTTCTTATCAATTCTATTCTTTCTTTTGTTGGCCCGATAAGTCTAATATTTTGTCATCCTCGATCGATATGTTCGAAACTTGCCATATCATCGGTCAGTAAGTCCAAAACTTGCTATATCCTAGTCTCAACAAGTCCAAATCTTGTCAATTCTCTCCTTTCTTTGATAGGCCTGACAAGTCTGATATCTTATCAACTCTCTCCTTTCTTTTATCAGCACGAAAAGTTTGATATCTTATCAGCTCTCCCCTTTCTTTTCTCGGCTTGACATGTCTGATGTCTTGTCGTCCTCGATTGGTAAGTCCAAAACTTTTGATGTCCTTTATTATTAAGTCTGAAACTTACAATATCCTCGATCGGTAAGTTCGAAACTTGCCATATCCGCAATTGATAAGTTTAAAACTTGCCATATCCTCAGTCAATAAGTCTGAAACTTACAATATCCTTGATCGGTAAGTTCTAAACTTGTTATATCCTCAACCTGACAAGTCCGATATCTTGTCAATTCTCTCCTTTCTTTTATTAGCTCGACAAATCCGATATCTTGTCGCTCTCCCTTTTCTTTTGTCCACTCAATAAGTCCAAACTATTGTCATCCTCAGTCAGTAAGTCCAAAACTTTCCATATCTTCAGTCAATAAGTCCGAAACTTGCCATATCCTTGACCTAATAAGTCCGAAATTTTGTCAATTCTCTCCTTTCTTTTGTTGGTCCGACAAGTCTGATATCTTGTCAATTCTCTCCTTTTTTTTGTTGACTTGACAATTTTGATATCTTGTCAACTTTCCTCTTCTTTTTGTTAGCCCGACAAGTCTGATATCTTATCAGCTCTCTCCTTTCTTTTGTTAGCTCAACAAGTCCAATATCCTATCATCCTCAAATAATAAGTCTGAAACTTGCTATATCCTCGGTCTGTAAGTCTGAAACTTGCCATATCTTCAACAGTATGTCCAAAACTTGCCATATCCTTAGTTGGTAAGTTTGAAACATGCCATATCCTTGGTCAGTAAATGCAAAACTTGTCATATCCTTGGCCTCACAAGTGCGATTACTTGTCATCTCACCCTTTTCTTTTATCTTTTCGGCAAGTTCGATAACTTGTCAATTCTCCCCTTTCTTTTTTTGGCCCAACAAGTCCAATAACTTGCCAATTTTATCCTTTCTTTTGTCAGCCCAACAAGTCCGATAACTTGCTAATTCTCCCCTTTCTTTTGTCGACTTGACAAGTTCAATAACTTGTCAATTCTCTCCTTTCTTTCCTTGGCCTAGCAAGTCCGATAACTTGCCAATTCTCCCTTTTCTTTTGTCGATCGGTAAGTCTGAAACTTACCATTCCCCATTCCTTTCGGTCGATGAGTGCAAAACTCACCATTTTCCCTTTTTCATTTGGTTGGTAAGTCCGAAGCTTACCATTTCCTTTTCCTTCCAGTCGGTGTGTTCGAAACTCACCATTTTCTCTTTCCCTTTCAATCAGTGTGTCTAAAAATCACCATTTCCTTTTCCTTACCGCAGTCTTTATCCCTTTAGTCGGTAAGTCTGAAACTTACCACATTCTTTTGTCAACAAGTCAACGATCATGTCGTGCCACCTTTCTTTAGGCTGATACCCCAAACTATCTGGGTGACACCGTCAACTATTTGGATGATATCAGCGAAATGTCATTGCTCGGAAAGCAGGTTTGATACCTTACCATGCCCCTCTTCTTCGGATTGATAACCCATAACTATCTGGCCGATGAGTTTGCTAGCTTATCATGCCCCCTTCTGTGCCTGCTAGGTGACCTATCATCCCCTCTGTTATGGAATGACTAGCCATCAACATGGCATCCGGCATTGCATTGTGAGCATATGCATTCATTATCTACATCAGCATCTACGTTCACTATATGTATCCAGCATATGCACCTATCTTTGAGCATATTTTCATTGCATGGTCAATAATATTAACCTTCACTACATTAGTAGTTAACACTCAGCATCTAGCATTCGCATTAGCATCGCACAAGAACAGCATGTCATAGCAATACTCTGTGCATACTGAGCACTAACATCTCGCTTTCCACATCGGTATCTCGGCAACAAGCCATGACTTCATTACATCTGCCAAACAAGCAGTTCAACGCCAATTGCATTTGTCTTGCACACTTAGGCAAAGTGTCTTTCCTAATCCTAAGCATCAGTCTCACATCCCTTGACGTTTCTCAAGGAGGAGCATCTGTAGATACCCCAATTTTGTAGTCGACTGACAGTCAATTACTCTAGCAGGAACGCGCTCCAAACAACTAGTTGTTGCAACCACACTTCCACCCCAACACCGTACTGAAGCCCACTCACATTCCTTAAACCCAAAACCTAGCCAAAACCCACATTGCAAGCCCATTTCGTGGCCCAATTAAGCAATCGGATGGGCCTCTCATCCATGCAAGGAGTCTGACTACGAAGGGCGATGTCCTGATAGCATGGATGAGGACCACAGGTGAGGTGCATGGTTGCCCTAGGTCAATAATAGCAGGTGAAATTTTGAGTTGTCCTTTTACCAAAGGGACACTGGATCCTCGTCTCTCATTGGCCTGCATGGTTCTACATGTACACCATGTCTCATCTAGACCATGATACCCCCCATGATTGATCAAATCCCAGCCATGCTATCTTGATGAAATCCCAACCGACAGATGAGAGCAAGTATAGATCGACAACCTATGTTCGAATCACCCTCTATAAAACCAACTACCACCATCGATGGGTGACACTCTTGGCCTCTGCTCACTCTCTCCCACTCCCTACATATCCCTCTAGCTCCAAATGTCCTCAGTCGATCTCCATAACCATCCATGACCCTCCTCTCTCCTCCACCAATCCTACCTTCACCACTGGAAGTCCACTAGAACAAACCATTAACCAGAACCACCCTAGGCCTCTCCAACCTTCACATTGCCTCCAGACCATCACTAGTGAACCATGAACCACCCTCCTACTCTTCTAGAAGCCGACGACCACCACCACAGTTGCCCTTAATTGGATCTTGCCGCTAGAGTTGCGGAACTAGCCTAGTCGGGATGATCATTATCGGAGTGCAACACGTACCTGTTTCGTTCCTTGCCTCTATTTATCATTCCTGCATTGCCTTGTATACCTCCTCTTCCTATTTACATTGTTTGTTCATCGTTTTCTACATTGCATCTTGTTGATAGATGACCATGGACCTATGTAAGGCCAATGGCTCATAAACATGTGGTCAGGCTTGTTCCTATGCATTCTCCCTCCCTCCTTCGTCCTCTTTAGAGCCTTGATGTTGGGTTTGGTCTCTTGGGCGCCATTAATGGTTGACTTGACTCAAATATGGCTGACCAAACCTATTAAGGACAGTGGTTTAGGTCGTGCATCCACATCTCATTCCAAAGCTTCTAGGGTGTCCCTCTTGTCTCTCCCTTGGTTCCCAAACTATCCTAGATGCTATGAGTCCCTTGTATGCCTCGACCATGGCCAAAACATGGGGCAATGTCCGGCAATGGAATCCAGAGGATGGGAGAAAGCCACAGTTGCTTTTGGAACTAGTTGGTTGCATCCATGTTTTCTCGAGTATCCATGCTTCGTTTTTTAGTTGTTGGTTTGCTTTCCATTGGCCTTTGTTGCTAGAGGAGGGCAATGAAAGTCTATCATCTGGAGTTAGCTCCTGAGCCACGTGTCAATATCGCGTGCAGGTCACGCGAATCTCCCAGACTAGTGCTCGAACGGACTACGCCTAGTTGTTTTATATTGACCTGTTGCTTATATTTTGCTTCTGGATTGGTTTGTCTCTTTGAATTTTAGTATGCTTTACTTGATCCCATGTTTGGATTTTTATTTCAGATTCTGTAACTCTTGTTTGGGACGATGAATGTTTGCTGTGAAATGCATATCCTAGGACCGCGTACTGGCACTATGGTTTGGTTCGTGGTTTTACCAAACCCTAGTGCACAATCAAATTGAGTCCATCTCCTTAATCACCACATTCAATCTTGTTTCCATTTACATGCTTTGATCTAATACTATTCACTACTCTAATTTGTGTGTTTACATTACATATTTACCTCCCTTTCTTGTTTATTCTTATATCATCTGGCTTTAATTGGAAATATTAAAATGGCATTCAAGTGCCTACATAGCCTCACATGTGAGCGAGAACCCAAGAAAGACTGAATAATCGGCCATATGGGGGTGCCTAACACCTTTCCTATGTATAACAGGAGTCCTTATCCTTTTTTTGGCATGCATTTGACCCTTGTGTTGTATCCTTTGGCACAGATTTTTACTTTGCATAGCTATTGTGATTTTATCAATTGATTTTTGATTTTCCTTATCTTCTGAACTTAATAGACTAAGTGGCAACTCCGTTCTGCCTTATCCTTATTGTTTGTGATGTTTTTTCCTTGTGTGGAGCATCCTTCATTCAAATTTGCCTCTTCGTTGTGGCCTTATCGGTCTCCACATGCTCCCTCGTGCAAAGGAGTTTCGGTTCCGACAAGGTCACAACATATATCAAGTAACATGGAGGCTATTGATACTAGAATAGCTAAGGTTACTACTATTGTGGTTATAGAGCTTGGTACTATTGTTGTGCCAATTGACATTGATATTGAATTGGCTAGCCTGGGTACTAAACCTGATACTTAGGTTGATGTTGTTGGTTCTTTTGTCCCTCATTGCCTTGTTGAGTCGAAACTTATGCCACATTGCTAGTGACACCTTTCGCTATGTGCCCCTAGGTAATCTTCTTGCCCATTCCTTCAAGTTCCAGAAATGGTAGGTCATTCTTGTTATCGACTACCTTTATAGCATACACGTACAATTGTGGGTAAGTGTGGAAGTCAACCACCAATAGCCTAGCTCTAAGTTCTCTTGTTGTGTTGCAGGCGATAATCTCAATTACTTGACTATCACGAATGCAACACTTAGATCTAGTGAGCATATCCCTCCATTTGCTAGCCAAGGTGACGAAGTCCTTATTGGGATTCATCTTCAGTGCAATATGGCCTCCTATGGTACGCTTGTAACATATGTGATGGCTATATTGTGATGATCTATTAAACTTATACCCAGACTTATCAGCCCGAATTGAGCCTTTAGTCAGTGGAAAACTCAAGCTTAGATGGTTGTAGCTGAATACCATTTAGCAAAGGATCAGCTGAACGCCATGTGTAACCATGCCGACGGGGGTGGCCCACAGGTAGGTGGTATGTGTGCCAAAGGAGCGACAAAGCCACGGCAAAAAGAAAAGGGGAAAAAAAAATGCAAAGATGCAGGAGTCGCCACCTAGTCTATTATGGAAGAAGAGGAAAACCATAAAACACATGAAGAATCATGCAAACAAATAAAAAGGGGCTGCGTGAACCAGAAATGCGGGTAAGGATCCCTGTTACGTGCGAGGAAGGTGTTAGGCACCCTCGCACGCCCGACGAATCAGTCTTCTAATGATTTCTCTTTTGCAAATGAAATGTCGGCTTTTCAGCCTTTTGCTGTACGCCCAAGGGCGATATGCCATGCCATGCAAATGCTTATGGTGTCTAGAGTATAGGTGCATGATGTGTAGGGGTGTGTCCCTATGCTCAGAAGTATCACTCTTTATTTCGACTCAAGTGCGTAATGCAAAGATATTGCATAAACATAATCAAAGTTGTATCATTTTGAGTGATTTCTCATCATTGCTTACTATATGCCTAAGTGCAAGCTAAGATGCAAGAAAACTGTTGAAAACAGATGAGTGCCTTCCTAATGTATCAAGGAAGAAAAACTGATGAAAACCCAGAAGCAAATCGGGTCGAGAAAGCAAGCAAAACACACAAAAAACATGCTGTGTGCTACTGAAAATAGGCCACTGCGCCTGTTTGGTGCGCCAGGCTAGTGCGTCAGTCTGGAGCGCCACCTATGTGCGTCTAGGTGGGCAGTAATGTATGCAGAGGCAAAAATAGAAAAGCCAGGCAAAGCAAAACATCAGAGGGTGCACTCTGGAAAAGCAAGCAACAAGGAATCATTCTGGAAAAACTTGGAAAATAAGCTTTAAAAGATTTAAACATGTAAATGCAATGCGATGATCTTGAGCTCAAGGGCTTGAAGCCTCACACAAGATCTCATCTATCTGAACTAGATGCAGGAAGTAATGATTCAACCAAGCCTCTGGATCATGGACTGATACACATGGTTCACACAAGGGAGTAAGATGCAACCAATCTACCAGATTTAGCCTCGAGCTGAATAACAAAGCAGAGAAAACAAATGGGAAACAGTTTGATTGAAAGCTGAAAACATGCTGGTGGCATCTTGGCAAACTAGAGATTAATCAGAAAGAAACAAGCTTAAAACTCCGCGATAAAGCCATGCAAGTATGGTGCTAAATGCAAGTGCTCTGATCTCTGACCAGTCTGGTGCGTATGCTGTGTGCGCCAGACTGGTGCGCGGGTTTGGTGCGACAAGGATGTGCGCCCTAGGGATTCTGGATCAGACTGTGACCTGATCCAAAACCCACCCAGTAGAGATACAAGGAGGATTCATGCAAGTGATGAAAGGATTATGTCACGATAAAAACTGGAAAACATGCTGCGAGTGCGTAGGAGCAAGAATCACCATGAAAACAAAGCATTTGAAGCCAAAACGAGTTGATGGATTTATGCATGCAAATGTGTAAAATACTCAAGAACGAGCATGATCTGGGTAAAACGAGTCAAAACATGTGTAAATGATGATCAAATGCGCATGCTTCTACGTGTAAGGGCATACATGGTGCATGGCAAAATATTGTATGCAAGGAAATAATAGCTCGTGTTGATTACATGCTAGAAGTGCAAACATGGATTAACATGGAGATTATTTGCATGGAAAACAAGCATGATATCATAAAAACTTCAATAACATGGAACAAGTAGATCATACGTAATGTTTAAAGCATGTTTTATTCAGTTCTGAAATGGCATTAAGAAAATAAAAAGAAGGTAGAATGCCTACCTCACGATGTGTTCCTTCTTTGCGATATCAGAGATAAGAAAACCTTTGTTGCTTTGGAAGGCTCTAGGACGCAAGGAGGTACTCCGGGGAATGAAAATAAGCCACTGGACTGGTGGAGAAGCTCGTGCAGAGGTCGGGCTTCAGGGGAGAAAGTGGCTGGGTGTAAGGTTTCTGCTCAGGATTCTCAGCTCTCAGGATTTTGTCCTCTCTAAAAGGGTGCCTATGGGGGTCCTTTTATAGGGAACTCTCAGTGGTGAGTTACAGGTATAAGGAGAGCCTCGCAGACGAAGAGCCTGGAATATTCCATGGCACATTCGCTGCTGAAAGTAATAGCCAAGGATGGTGGAAAGCCAGCAGCCGCAGCCTGCGCAGCGTTGTGCGTCAGGGATGTGCGCTGGCTAAGTGCGCCACCTATGTGTGCTAGGGAAGTGCATTAGGTTGATGTGCTAGCTAGGTGTGCTAGGTTGGTGTGCTAGGCTGATGTGCTAGGTTGGTGTGCTAGGTCGATGTGCTAGCTAGGTGTGCTAGGTAGGTGCTCTCCCCTATTGGTCTTGTTTTTATATTGGGTTGTAGGCTTGCTACGAGTTCAGGGATTGGTTCAAGGGGCAGCCATCTTCAAAGCAACAATTGGAGCCTTATCAATGAACTACCTCAAAATTGGGGTGTCTACAGATGCCCCTCCCTGAGCGAGGTCAAGGGACGAAGGTAATCATGACTGATGCTCAGGGTTGACAAGATACCCCCATTTTGAGGTTGCAGAAGGATGGTGTTTGTTGTAGGTGGTAAGTCACTTATCCGGTGGATACACCGAAAGTCATGACTTTTTGCTAAGTGCAAATGCAAATGCATGCGTGCACCTACTAGTCTAAATGCTGGGAATGCAATGCTAATGCAGGATGCAAATGCAAGAGCCAATGCTGAAAGCCGATGCAAAGCTGATGCTAATGCTGAAAATGCAAACAAAAGAAAACACTGGCAAGAAAATGATAAGTTGTCGGACTCATCAGCCAGATTATGAGGTTATCATCCAAAGAGACGGGATATGACAAGCGAAATACGCCTTGCCAACCCCGGCCGCCTGACAGCGTGACGGTTGTCAACCGAGTAGTTGGGGGTACCAGCCCGAGAGAAAAGAAAAGGGGGGCATGACAAATAGATAATTTGTCAAGCAAAGCAGGGCTTGGTCTGCACAGACCAAAGGCGAACAAAGAGATTTCGCGCCTGCGAAAATTCAAAAAGGAAAAACAAAAAAAAAGGACCCTGACCGCCCGGTCAAAGGGTCCAACCACTAGATTCCGTGCCCGTGAAAATCCAGAAGAGAAAAGAAAAAGGACCTTGACCGCCGATCAGATGGTCAAACAACTAGACTCCGCACCCGCGAAAATCTAGAAAAAGGGACCTTGACCGCCCGGTTAGAGGGTCGAACAAATGGATTTCCTGCCTTGGGAAATCCAAGAAAAGGGCTAGGACCTTGAGCATCCGATCAAAAGGTCGAGCCACGGGATTTCCTACCGAAGGAAATCCGAGAAGGGGGCTAGGACCTTGACCATCGGGTCAAAAGGTCGAGCCATGGGATTTCCAGCCCAAGGAAATCTGAGAAACCAAGGACTTTAACTGCCCGATTAAAGCCAAGGAAAGCCTAGGAAAGGCGAAGGACATTTGACCGCCCGGTCAAAGCCAAGAAGTTGGATTTTGCGCCCGCGAAGATCCAAAAAGGGGGTACATAACCTTGACCGCTCGGTCGAGATCAACAAGCTAGATTCTGTGCCCGCGGAAATGCAAAGGGGCAAAGGACAATGACCGCCCGATCAAAGTCAAGCAAGCGGGATTCCGCGCCCGTGGAAATCCAAAGGGGCAAAAGACAATGACCGCCCGGTCAAAGTCAAGAAGCTGGATTTCGCACCCGCGAAGATCTAAAAAGGGGGCACATGACCTTGACCGCCTGGTCGAGATCAGCAAGCTTTATTCCGCGCTCGCGGAAATCCAAAGGGGCAAAGGACAATGACCGCCAAGTCAAAGTCAAGCAGGCTGGATTCTGCGCCCGCGGAAATCCAAAGGGGCAACGGACAATGACTGCCCAGTCAAAGTCAAGCAAGCTGGATTCCGCGCCCGCGGAAATCCAAAGGGGTAATGGACAATGACCACCCGGTCAAAGTCAAGCAAGCTGGACTCCACGCCCGCGAAAATCCAAAGGGGCAAAGGACAATGACCGCCGGGTCAAAGTCAAGCAAGCTGGATTCCACGCCCGCGGAAATCCAAAGGGGCAAAGGACCTTGACCGCCCGGTCAAAGTCAAGCAAGCTGGATTCTGCGCCCGCAGAAATCCAAAGGGGCAAAGGACAATGACTGCCCGGTCAAAGTCAAGCAAGCTGGATTCCGCGCCCACGGAAATCCAAAGGGCAGAAGGGTCTTATTCGCTCAGGATGAGATCTCGGAAAACAAAGCGATAACTCCAGGATTATTCCCTTGGACGGAACTGCAATGTGCTGATTGTCGAGGTTGCGGTGCGGAGATTGGCACTCTTGTCGAGATGCGTGCTCAGATCGATCTGGCTCCGATTCTGCTTGCTAAGACTTTTGTAGGTTTAGACCGGGCCTCAAGGCACTCTCGCCACTTCTATAGATGTGGCGCTCTGGTGCAAGTAAGCAGATCATCTGACCATTAATAATATTCTGCTGTGCTTTAATTAACCATAATTCCCTTTTGACAGGTCTGGTTTGCTGCTCACATGGGGATGAAGATTTTGCGCCCCCGGCCTTGCATCTTTGAGGCCTACAGCTGCACCCATCATTCGAGGTCACTTCCGGGGGTGCTTGAATTGTGTGACAAGCTGCGGAATCTCGATGAGGATTCTATGACATGGTGCATCATATCCTCTGCATCACAGAACTTCACTGCCTTTTTTAACACCACGAACATGCCACTCGTGGTCCTCCCTGGATTTTCTGGAGATGTGGAGTACCATCCCGTCCGGGTTCTTTGCCAGTTCGGCTTCTGCCAGGACTCCGTAGAGCAAAGCCCCAACCCGGATAGACTGAAAAAGTATGTAGCGGGCTCCTTCGCATCCACTACTGAGTTGGCCCAACAGATGAGTGTTGGCGTCAGGTCTTCTATTCTTTTTGCCTTCGTCAAAGGCTCAGGCTGCACGGCTAGGTATGAGGCGGAGATCAGAGAGACATGGCCTTTGAGCGAGGATCTGCCTGGTGGCAGTGATGGCATGGAGGCTAGCAGTTCAAAGAGGCCTCGAATTGATCAGTGATATTTGTACTCCTGATAGGAACAATAACATTGATATTGCTTTGCATTGTTTACTAGTTCATATCTGCTACCACGATCAATATGTCTCTGATTTCAAATTCTTCTATTTAAAAGAAGTGACTATCATACCCCCTGGCTGAATGCCTGCTTGCTCAGACCGCGACCCCTAAGGCAGCTGACATGCCCCTGGCCATAATATGAGCAAAATGCCTTGCAAAGTGAATGCAATCTATGCTTTGACTAAAAAAAATGCGTCTTAGCTAAATGCTTATGCGACTCATAAGGCAGCCAACATGCCCCTGGTCGAAATGCGAATAAGATGCCTTGCAATTATGCTTAAAAAATGCATCCTAGCTAAATGCTGACACGACTCACAAGGCAGCTGACATGCCCCTGGTCGAAATGCGAAAAATAATGCTTTTCAAAATAAATAATGCTGTGCAAATGCGAAGAAATGGCGAATTGATACATTGGTGCCCTCAGCGCCAAGGAAGCCTATTTTGCCTGCTATAAGAGGTGACAGTGCCCTCGACTCATGTGACATTAACCTAAGCACTTAGGTTATTAGTGGCTCTCCTTCAGATTTCTAGGCCTCATGCCAAATGCTTAGGGTCCTATACCTACTCTTTTGAGGATTCATTTTTCTTTTCTCCCTCATAGGCATGCTAACAGACCCTACTCTTGCTTGAAGGTAATAAACACTTATGCTGAGGAGGGTGGCTGCTACTTCTGTTGTGCTAAAGGGGTGGCTAGTCCGTTTGATCATTTTGGCTTAATAAGTGCGTGCTTCTACTCCTCTCCAAGCTAAAAGGTAGGAGTAGGGTTGTTTACATGCCTCTCTCGGTGGAGCTCAGCTTCTATCTACTACATCTGTCTCCTTATATATATATATATATTTTATGCTCCTAGGTCTTGTGTATTTCTTACTGCTCACTCTCTTTCTAGACCTAACATTTTAACTCCCTCACGAGATATAGGTCCCATGGGAATTTGTGCATTTAGCCCATTCCTCTGAAATCTCTCCCTCACATCCTAAGCTCTTAGGGTAGTGGCACATGAGGAGGACTTGACACATCTTGCAGGCAGGCTCCCAATTTCCTCATTGGGCAATGATGATGCTATGTGTAGACACCCCGATTTTGAGGTCATTTGGCAGCAGGCTCCTCCGGTTCATGCTCTGGTCGCAACCACCAAAATCATAGTCCACACAGGTCCCAATCAGACCCACAGTAGCCCACATGACCCAATAAAATACTAAAACACATTAAAATTCACTGAAAAGCAAATAAAACATTTAATCCAACTAAAATCCAACAAAACCTTAACAAGAACCCTAATCAAACAAAATCCAATTAAATCCACTTAAAAATCCAACAAAAACCCTAATCAAACAAAATCCAATCTAATCCACTTAAATCAACTTAAAATTCGATAAAACCCTAATTAATCAAATTTTTAA
>JAMKQA010010209.1:0-17084 GCA_024699735.1 Posidonia australis | reverse complement strand
ATGCTTGTCTATGGTCTCCACACCATCAATCTAGGAACATGAACACTAGTTTATGGAAAGCCAAGAAACTGGGAGTAGTATATATGTTAACACACGACATTCTGAAACCATTGTACGAGCTGTAGCTTGCAATCTTTGTTTTTGACATCTTGGTGAGCTTGGTTGCTGCACGTGGACGTGCTTTTCCCTTCAAATAATGCTTCTGCAACTTCTTCTCCTATTCCCAGATTTTCTGCATTTCTGTCCATATTCTCCAACTTCTCTCAAAGTTTCTACATCTTTATCCATATTTATCATTCAATTGAAGTTTGTCAATTAAATATATGTCGATGCACCTCTAGATCTACAACCAACTTTGCATGGCTGTATCGTCTTTATTTTTTGAATACGATCTTGTTATGACTTTTAACTTCGTGGTTATATATGCAGGATCTTGATCTGGAAAAGCCAGCAGTTAAAAAGTTCGACCCAAAAAACACGATTGAAACAACCACAGAGGTTTTAGAGTAAGCTGATTTTAGGGTAAGTTTCTGCTATGTTGGAAGTTCTATTTATGGTTATATGATTCTGGAGACCGATCTATTCAGTACTTTAATTATCAGGTTGCCTAGATGTGTATAAAACTTGTTATGAGAGAAAATAAAGATAATCTCTATTGATTAGTGAGGATTACATATATATAGATATTAGACACCCCTTGGATATACGGATATCCAATAACCCGTTTAACCATAAAATACATCCCCAACTATTCTAACACTCCCCCTCAAGCTGGAGCATACATATCAACCGTGTCCAGTTTGTCACATAAAGACTCAAACACACCTACTGTAAGACCTTTGGTGAATATATCTGCTAATTGCTTTGAAGAGTGCGTATATGGAGTAGATATAACTCTATTCATAACTAGATCTCTCACAAAGTGGCAGTCAATCTCGATGTGCTTTGTCCTTTCATGAAAGGTGGGATTATTTGCAATAAAGATTGCAATTTGATTATCACACTTCATAGACGTAGGCACATCAACATCACATCCAAGCTGCTCAAGTAGTGACTTTATCTGCATCATCTCACACGCAGTCTAAGTCATAGATCTGTACTCCACCTCTGTACTAGATCTGGACAATACATTTTTTTTTTGCTTCGCCAAGTGACCAAATTATCTTCCACATAAGTACAAAAATCGGACGTGGATTTTCTGTCACTTTTATCATCTGCATATCTTCAATCTGAGTAGGTCTCAACTCTAGTGTGATTATTTTTCCTGTTTACCAGATGCTTTCCTGGCGTCTCTTTCACATAAGATAAAACCCGAAGAGCACCTGTCCAGTGTACCCTCCTAGGCTCATGCATAAACTGACTCAGAAGACTGACTGCATAAGAAATATTAGGTCGCGTCACCGTCAAGTAAATGAGTTTGCCAATCAGTCTTCGGTATTGACCAGGATCCTTCAGTAGCTCTGAGCTACTATCCTAAAAAGGTGGTGACTGTTCGATAGGGGTGTTTTCTGGTTTACATCCCAGAAGGCCTATCTCCTTTAAGAGATCCAATACATACTTCTTCTGTGATAGAGTCATCTTACCATGTTCATAGGCAAACTCGATCTCTAGAAAATAGTGAGGCTTTCCCATGTCTTTGGTCACAAAGTGTCTGTAAAGATGGACCTTTACCTCTGTAATTCCTTCTGTATCACTCCTAGTCACTAGAATGTCATTTACATATACGACTAGTATGACACATCCACAACCTGTGCTCCTATAAAACACTGAGTGGTCCACTGCACACCCTTAAAATCACCATCAAGTACCACCTGGCTAAACTTCTCGAACCATGCCTTGGAACTTTACTTTAGCCAATAGATAGCATTCTGTAATCTACACACACAATCCTCTTCCTGAGCAACATACCCCGGATTTGTGAATTAAGATCGGGATTCAAGGCAGAGGGAAACACAACAACCGTTAATTCTTCACGGTACTGACGCAAGCGGGTGATATCAACTGTCAAAGGCTGATGAACATCCAACTTCTCCAGTAAGGCTCGAAGAACAGTGAAGAGATTCTAGACAAATCTGTCTCCCTACCGTAGAGTGAAAAGCTGCTCATAAATCTCACAGACTCTAGAAATATTCTTTTCATGCCCATAAGTGAGTCGGAGAGTATCCCAAATCTTCTTTACTGATCGCAAT
The DNA here is from genome assembly GCA_024699735.1 of Posidonia australis. Classification (NCBI taxonomy): domain Eukaryota; kingdom Viridiplantae; phylum Streptophyta; class Magnoliopsida; order Alismatales; family Posidoniaceae; genus Posidonia; species Posidonia australis. The sequence continues at coordinate 14,895 of JAMKQA010010209.1, read as the reverse complement.
GATATGACACTACGTGCAATAAAAGGTTCCATGTTATTAGCCATCGAAGTAATAACCGTCGCATCATCAGCCAACTAATCTTCATAAATCTCAGATTTGACATCCAGAGGAGGATCTGTAAGGTGCTTCAATTTTCTGTGTGCCAAAACAAATGTCTCGAAACTCTGGGACCACAGATGATAGTTAGGGTTAGAGAGTTTCTCAGAGTTACCACTCATGTTTTTAACAAATGAATCATGAGATGACATCATCACTGATTTTCAGTAGTGAATCACAAATAGATGGTCTGAAAACTACGAAAAAAAATGGACCAACTGCTTACCACGGTGTGGGGATGTGACGTATCCACACACAATACCAACTAGAGACGAAAAAGGGGCCTAAAACATGGCCTGGAGGGGTTAGACTGCCCTAACAATAAGACTGAAGGACTAATGGGGCATCACCGGCAGCGTATCATGCGCTGATGACGTCGTACAGCCGTACGCGTCGGTAGAACAGCCGACAGGGCACTGCAGGCCGCGGACGGGCCTGTCGGCGGTGGGAACTGCCTCTGGGCACGCAGGCGGGGGAGGGGGGTCACGGGGCTGAGAGGAGGCCGGAGGGTAGTGGTGGCGGCTGGGCAGGCAGCTGGCAGCCGACGGCGAGGTCGACAGCGACAGGCGACTAGGGTTTGGTGGGTGGTTACAACCTGTGCTCTGGTACCATGTTATGAGAGAAAACAAAGATAATCTCTATTGATTAGTGAGGATTACATATATATAGGTATTAGACATCCATTGGATATACGGATATCTAATAATCCGTTTAACCATAAAATACATCCCCAACTATTCTAACAAAACTGTAGGGAAAAGTGAAGTTTCTGGATATCTGGAAACGAGTGCTCTTCTTTATGTGATGAAAAATGTTGGAAGTTGGAACTAATCATTCTTTTATAATTGTCAAATTAAATGTTCATATGTGGGGAAGAAATTGCATATCATGATCTTGCAGAGTCATGGAGATATTAGTTGGTGTTCCTCAAATATTCACATTATTTAACAAAATAATACAACAGGAATCTTGTTAGCTCAGTTTTTATGAGAATTACTCACTTACCAATGATTCCTTATGATTAAAGTATAACTGCTTTTCTAATTCATATTTGTCTAATGGTGAAGTTGCTTGATGCAGAATGTTAAATTCCTTGCTCAATTTATCACTGAAGCAGGAATTATAATAAAAAGAAGCAAGGTAATATCCAATACTTGTTTTTCTTCGGTGGCTTAAGTCACAAGGGTAAAACTAATCTACCGATATCTCTTCTTTCTGCAGACGGGTATTAGTGCGAAAGCTCAGAGGAAACTTGCCAGGGAAATCAAAACTGCACGTGCTTTTGGTCTGATGCCTTTTATTACCATGGGAACAAAAGCATTCCTCCCTGGTAAATCCATGAAAGACGAGGACACCGTGCTGGAGCTTGATAATTTCTATGAAGGGCGCTTAGATGACTTCATGGATAGGGAGGATCGTGATCAGCTATAGACATATTGGTTAGTGAACAGATAGGAGTTTTCCAATTTTTCTCACGTGTGTTATTCTATCAAAAATGATTTTCCATAGAGTGAACTCCCTTGCCTTGAAAAAAAATCACCCTTGCTTGGTAAGCGAATGTGCAAGTTGCTGCTACTTGTACAGATACCTTGATGAAGGCACCTTTTTTTTTTGGAGGGGAGGGGGATTGGGTCTGGAAGGTTCCTAGATTACTAGTGACCTTCAGCAAAATTATACTAGGATAATGGCATCAAGCCAAATCAATAAGCAAGACTCTTATCCTTGTTTTGCCCTCTAGGCTTTCTTCTGAATTAATATCATCGAATCTAGTGAAAGAAAATCTGGGTCGCTTGACATATGTTTTTAGTTCTCTGATCACCTGATTATACTTTGTACAATAGCTGATGGATGAACTTGGTATGAACCTGAACTTTTTTTATAAGCGAATTTTGTTTCTAAAACTGGGGTATAAAGTTGGATCTTATGCAGCTTAGTGTAACTAACAGGGTTCTATTCCAGGTGAAAAGCTGCAGAACAGTAGAATGTCGCTGGCTGAAAACGTTTTCGAAGGTCTTCCTATGCACTTCCTTGAAAACTATTATCTATCTCAGTGGACCACATCCCTTGATTATCTCATTTATGGGCGACAAAAGTGGGATGTGAGAGGATTTTCCACTTTTATCTGAAGAGAAAAGAAGAGAGGTGTGATGGAATGGTTCTCTCTGTATCGTTTGTTGTTCCTTCTTTTAATATATTCTTATTTACCCAACTTCTATACCAAATGGTATCAAAATATTCAACAGTTTATTTTCTGTATTGCCCAACTTTTCTGACTTTAGAATTGTGTGACAGGGGATCTTCATTCACACGGATGTGTTCCGAGACACCCCAAAGGCCTATGTTTTGACATTACAAGTGCTTTGATCAAATACCAAGGAAGTCTTAACGCGTGTCTTTTATCATAACAAGTATTTGGCGTTCTATGTTCTGTTCTGACCTTTCTCCGTCTTTGTTGTAACTTGTTGAGTAGCTATAAGAAGCATTCATTGGAAGTCAATGACAAAAGTCATTGAACGCTAGATCCATACGCATGGGTATTTTCTAATCCTCTAAATCTATCCAACTCAATTAAGGAATGTGCATCTGCTCATCACCGGCATTATGAGGTAAAAGAAGAAGTTTGATAAGTATTTGGATTTTCATTTTGCGTCTAGAAACGCCCGAGAACAAGAAAATAAGTCTAATCTCAAACCCACTTGGGGTATGTAGATCCCTGATTTTTTAGGAAGTTTCGCGATATGATAATACCATACGCTACTTACACGAACTCATTCTATGGATGGAGTTTTTTTTTAAAACTTGCATGCCTCGTTGTAGTTGTAACCCAACGAAACTTACATGAGTTACAAGTCTTTTGGCATTTGCATCTCTTTACTAACACGCACTTCAGAGTGGTTACACTAGGCAAGTTTCATTCATTTTTGTTGTCATATAACAATTTTATGGGTTGCAATAAGTTTTACAAAATTCGTACTCATGGTCATGATGTGCGACATCACCCAACCTTGTTGTAAGCAAAATGCACACCAACACATGCTAACATTTATACCACTAAGAGAGAGAACTATATGTTGTAGTGGTAAATATTCTTCAATGAGAAAACAACCTTGGTTGTACTATGATGTCATTACCTTCTCATAGCCACAACGTGCCGAATATGAGATTTTTTTCCTTTTTTTGGAATAGGTTTTAACTTTAGAATTCCTTCGTCATGTATTCATATCTTTTGGAGACAATAAATTTTTTTTATGTAAACGGTAATCAATATATAATTAAAAAGTTAAAACACAACAAGATCAGTACCATGTTACAGTTCCTGGTGGAGTAGAAAATTCCCACTACAAAAATAGAATTGTCCAATAACAGGCAAACACCTGGTGTTCTAATAATATCAAAAATATGTGAGTTCAATATGAATGACATTAGTCCTGAGTAAGGACTACATCGTCAGAGTTTTGATTAGACAAATGCAGAGCATGAGTAGATTGCTCTAAAACACGATCACTTTTCATAGATGTAATAGCTCGGATATTGTCATCTTTTTCAAATCCTGAGTTCAAAATATTAAACCACAATAGAGATAAAATAGCGTTAATGATTTTGTACGAAGAAGTACATTTTCCTCTAAAGATTCTATTATTCCATTCCTTCCAAATGGTCCACAGAATAACTTGAATCAAAGTATGTCTACCCTTAGCTGAAAGATCAGCTTTCAGTGGAAGAATGCAAGAAAATATATCAGCAATAGAAGTAATGGTAGGATACAAAGGTCCCTGCAGAAAAACGTGCCATACTGTTACGACGAAAGCACAATTGATAAATAAATAATCGATTGATTCCTGATAACTTTTGTTAAAACCTTATTAAAAAGAACCTTATTAAAAAGAGCCAGTCCAATCCTTTTTACACAGGTTAACTTTTGTTAAAACCTTATTAAAAAGAACCAATCATGAAAATAGTTTAACCTTTAGAAGGGTCCATTTATGTCAGATGCGGTCATAAAAATGAGATCTAATCCCACTATCATTAATTATCTTATACCCTAACTTGACAGTGTATTTACTTATGGAATTAGACCATTCAATAGTATCCTCTTCAGGGCGGAGCATAATAGAGTTAATAATGTCTATGAATAGATCAGCTTGAGCTTGTAGAGATCCAATGTCGACAGAAGAAAAGGTATCATTAAATAATTTATGAAGGTCCTGAAGATAAATTTCAATTGTTCTCGCAATTGAAGTCTTTTTAATTTTAGCTAATTAAAAAAGATCAGGGAGAATATTCTTTAATTTTTTCCCCACGCCTCCAACAATTTTCCCAGAATATGGTATTATAATCATTATTAACATAAAAAGTGGTGAAAATATTAAAGAAATTAAAACAGGCCTTTATTTCTTGCCAAATAGGGGAAGCCCTACCGGTTGAAGTATTCAAAAGTGTCTCTGGCCAAGATCTTGAAAAATATATAGCCTTTAAAATTACTTTCCACTTAAGAGAGTAAGTGTATGATAGTAGCTGCCAAATGAGCTTAGTTTTCAGGGCTAAATTAAAGCTTTTGATATTCATGATGCCCCATCCCCCTTGACTTTTATCTTTACAGAGTACCATCGACTTAGCTAGGTGGAGAGTAGATGCAGAAGAAGATTTCCAAAAAAAATTTACATCTGAGCTTATCAATAGCTTTTGCCACCTTAACTGGTAGGTGTAGGACAGAAAGATAATATGTGGGAATTGCTGAAAGGACTGAGTTGATCAAAGTCAATCTTCCACCGAAAGATAATTGATTGGCCTTCCATAATGAAAGTTTTTTGGCCAATTTTTCAATAACAGGTGCCCAATCTGAATTAGAAGTCCTTCTATAGTGTAAAGGTAAATCTAGATATCTGATAGGAAGAAGGAAAGTGGGACAGCCAAGAATTTTGAAAGATCTAATGGTGGCATCCACTGGGACACCAATACTAGTAAGAGAAGATTTCTAAAAATTAATTTTTAAACCTAAACAGGTTTGGAAACAACATAAAATCCGTTTGATATTAATTATGTTATCCTCAGTAGCTGAGAGAAATAAGATAGTATCGTCCGCATATTGTATATTAACAATGTATGGACCTCCGTTAGGCATTTGGATACCTGAGATTAAGTGCTGATGCACAGCTAGAGAGAGCATCCTATTCAGGATGTTGGTCACAATTATAAAGAGACTGATAATGTTGAAGCAAGAAATAAAGAATCGTTTCAGTGAGACCAAAACCGACCAGAACTAGATTAGTGTGACTGCACAATGCAACAATCGACAACCCCATGCTTTTTACGTGTTGATGTATCACATTGATGCCAGTCCTTCTCGTTATTATCTTCTTCGGCCAATTTCCTTTCTTAATCCTATCCTTAACAATAAAAAAACTTTTTTCTGAGTACTTACGTGAAATAAAAGTTTTGCCATTACTAGACAAGGACGATGTTGTTTCGTTAGCAGAAGTTACCTTCGATATAGTTTGTACACAGGGTAACACTGCACGTAAAAATGTGCGAGTAAATTTCCAAACATCTGCATTATGCTTTTCCACAAAACACCACCATCAGTATTTAGTAAAAACAAAAAGCCTAGTTAGACTTCCTGCTGTCATGGCATCCTGCAAACTTTGCCTTTTAGTCAATAACATGAAGGGTTCGATCTTGGCTCGAGGTGAATGCTGGCGGCTTCAATTTCAAGTTGTATGGGAAGTGGTGTTTCTCGTGATGGACAGGTGAGTAATGCGTAAAAACTTGTTAATAGCCTTAATATGATTTTTGATCAATGATAAGTAAGAATGTAATCCTTTGTTCTTTGCAAGTAAGAAGAATCTACTCTATCCATGAGAAGCAAAAATAAATGGGACCATTTTGGTGGTTAATGGTTAATACTTATCGTTGTTAATACCTATCCTTGTGGACAATGGACTTCACCAAAGTGGTTCTTGACCTGTGTTTTGAAACTTTGATGGTATCTTTTTTTTTTTTGTTAACGGTTGAAATAGTTAGAGGAGAATTTTTTATGTATGTCCTAGGATTCGAACCTGAGACCCTGTGGCGAGTTTAGAGTTCTCCTAGCCACTGTGACAATGAGACATTACTTTGATGGTATCTTATTGAAGGACATTTTTAACGTTAGACTGTAGTCTTGCTGTATTAGAATCCAAACACAGGCTCAACATGTGTCACAAGTCTAGTCACTGTTCTTTTTCTTCTTTCATCTCTCGTGTATATAACTTGTACTATTGTAACACTATTTTTCATTCTTTTCACTAATAAAATGCACAAATCATTGCAAAGGCCATTGTTGCTTCTCTTGTCTTTGTTTTTCTTTGTGTTATTACTCTTGCATGGTATTAGAGAATAGCCTATAATCTTTTTTTTTCTCATGACTTCCTCTTCAATGAATCCCTTGCTAGACCCATGTCCTGTTCCTTCTTCTCCCACTTCCTCTTTTGCTAAGTTCTCAAACATTAATCATCTTCTAAATGTCAAATTTGACAAAAACAACTATTCTCTCTAGAAATCGTAGTTTCTTCCCGTTTTCCATGCTTATGACCTTATAGGTTTTGTTGATGGCACACAAGCTCAGCCTCTCATGCACCTTCCCGATGGCACACCAAATCCCACATATGCTTAATGGTGTAAACTTGATCAACTGATACTTAGTTGGATCATTTCGTCTCTCAACTCTTTTGTGCACTCTCAAGTAGTTGAACATGAAACCTCTTTCTCAATATGGATAGCAATCTCCAAAACTTTTGCCTCCAAATCCCAAGCTCGAGTAAACTAGCTTGATCTTCAGCTATACACGCTCAAGAAGGGTTCCATGACTATGATGGAGTATGTTCAAAAAGTCAAGTCTATTGCTTCAAATCTCTCTTCAGTTAGCTCACAAGTTACTAATTCACAGATGGTTATATCTCTCTTATGTAGACTTGGTCCGAAGTATTCAGCATTTGCCTCATCTGTAACATCTCGAGTAGAAGCCATCCCTCTTGATGATTTCATCAGCATTCTTCTCTATCAAGATTTTCTATATCTTGATTCCAATGAACTCTCTTCATCATCACCTATTACAAATACAATCACCAAGAACATCCTGACTACTACAACACTTTCTGATGGTCTTCTTCCCGACATGGTCATGCTCGAGGCTAGGGCCAAGGTTGGAGTTTGGTCAAGGAAGGACTCTTACATACTGCCAGTTATGCAACAAACCAGGTCATGTTGCTATTAATTGTTTTCAACGTCAAAATATGATGGCTTTTCCTCCGACAAGGTCACCTCCTTTCGCCTATTATGCTGCTCCTCTATCCGTGATCGGTGACGCCTCTTGGTATCCAGATACCAATGCTTCTCGTTATGTCATTGTTGATATGGGAAATATCTCCTTATCTACATCTTACTCTGGTCATGACACAATTCAAATCGAAAACGGCTCAAATTTGCTGATCCTACGCAGTGATTCTTCCACCTTATTAACTTCTCAACGATCCTTCTGTCTCAAAGATATTTTATATGTGCATCATATGTACAAAAACTTGTTATCAGTGTGGAAATTTACTCTTGATAATAATGTACGTTTCGAGTTTCACTCTACCTATTATCTTGTTAAGGATCATTGCACAAGGAAGGTTCTTCTTTAAGGAACCCATGATAGCAATGTCTATAAGCTCAGAGTAGTGGCCTAAATTAAGAAAATTGGAGTTCCTTATGTCTTTGTTGGTGAGCGTACAACTTCAACAACTTGGCATGATCATTTGGATGACCCATCATCACGTATTTTAGCTATTGTTCTTTCAACTCATAAGCTTCCAGTCATCGAACGACATGCCTTTGGTTTCTCTGTTTGCATCTCTTGTTAGCTTGGAAAAAGTCATCGCCTACCATTTCCTTCCTCCACTACTATTCACAACAATCCTCTTGAGCTAATGTTCTTCGATGTTTGGGTCCTTCATTGGTAGTTTCAGTTAATAGTTAGCGTTATTACATATCTTTTGTAGATGCATGTACTCACTTTACTTGGATTTATCTACTAAATGTTAAATCTGAATCTCTGAATGTATTTAAACTTTTCAAATTAATGATTGAAAATCTTTTGGGTTTACCTCATTCTTTTGCTTCTCATGGCATTCAACATCAATTTTCAACTCCTCACACTTAAGAACAAAATGGGTTTGCTAAGCGACGTCATCAACATATTGTGGAGACTACCCTCACGTTAATGGCCAGAGCTTCAGTTTCTCAAACTTACTGGTTTCATGCCTTCTCTACGGCTACTTTTCTTATTAACAAGCTATCAACTCCTCAACTTCTCACAATGTCTCTCCATATTCAAAACTATATGGATGATCTTTAGATTATAATAGTACGAAAGTTTTTGGGTGTCTGTGTTTTCCTTGGTTACATCCATATCGCTAGCACAAGCTCCAATTTCGTTCCACTACTTGTGTATTCTTGGGTTACTCTGACAAACACAAGGCCTATCCTTCTCTTGATATTAAAGCTGAACATGAATATATTTCTCAGCATGTCGTCTTTAATGAATCCATATTTCCCTTTACTGACATACCAGCCTCTCAACCCAATCACTCTACCAATTCTCATTGATACTTCACACATTCCATTGTCCTCTTCTTCTATTTCTACAATCCATACAAAGAATACATTACATTTATTAGGATCTTAGGCTTCACTAGAGGGGGTGAATAAAATTTATTTTTATTTAGAAATTTTAATCTATATATGATACCTATAATTGAAATTTCAAAAATAATTGATTTTTTGTATGTTGATTTATATATGATGTTGATCATATCTTATGGTTGAAAATTTGATATCAGTTACGGATTATGAAAATAACATGGGAGTTTGATTTACATAAAGTAAGTCCCTAGGTTCATTCAAAATTTTCTGTATATATAAGATCCATCTTTTATTTTAGATGATAAGGTTCTCAATCCTTTTCATTCGAAATTCAAAAATCCCCTCTCATTTCTGTATATACCATATACCTCCCAGTTCTTCCAAAAAAAAAAAACACAAGCGAGTGCAGCAACCGTCCCCTTCCCCCTACCCCACCTCTCCCTCTCGACGCCTTGGTCTTGCACACCCTTATTTCCCCCAGTCACCGCACCCCCACCTAGACTTGTCAATTTCTGACACGATACGATAACACGACACGAACACGATACGATATAACCGTATTTGGGTTTACTCTTATCATGTCTCGTGTCTTATCGTGTCTATCCGGTAGACACAATTATTAAACGGGTCATTTTCGTGTCTAAGGTAAAAAACCTGATAAGTACACGATAAGTACACGTTACCTAATTATGTATATAGATTATAACTTTCACTATTTTGAATAGTGAATGTCTATGATATGTTGTAGACTTATGATATTAGCATATGGAACAATGGAACTTGTGAAATATTTTTGAATGATTGGTTTCATGATTTATCGATTTATCTTTGATTTTTCTACATGTATAAAATGTGTAAATGTTAAACATATACTAAACATATAATCTTGTATTAAATGTGTAACCATGTAATAAACGTGTACTCGTGTCAATCGGATCGTTATCGTATCAAAACAACACGATTCACTTAAACGTGTACTTAACGGGTCATGTCGTGTATACACGCTAACAGATAATTCGTGTTTGTGTTCAGTATTAGGTACACAATAATTAAATGGATCGTGTTTGGGTTTAACATATATGTATAGTATATACGTTTATACACGACACGATTCATTTGACAGGTCTACCCCCACCCTCATCGCGCATTTGATGCTTTGAGGGAGAAAACACACCACCCATTTCCTTGCCTTGATTGCCGACACAGATCAGAGTTGGTTCGCGTTTACTTATCCAATGTAGAGCAAATATCTCATCATTTCAATGAAGAGAGAAAGTTGGTCAATGGTAGGGCCACATGGTCAAGGTGCAACTGTATAAGTTCATACTTCCCGATTTTTTTTCACTTCAATTATTTGAAGAAAGGGATTTTCTTATAACTGTTAACTTGCTGGTTGCTGCAGTTTCTGCTCGTTTTGGTCAGGAGTTGATAAAAATGCTAGACAGAGCATGTCAATTAAAAGACCAAATCTGGAGATAGCTGTGGATCATTTCTTTCATCGGTCACATCTACTTTGGTGATGGATTGTCTCTAAGGTGGCCTGAAGGCTCTTGAGTACCAGGGTAATAAAAACATTAATGGGAGAGTGAACTTCATGGAAATGGAGGAAAAGTCTGCTCCCATTGCTAGTGTTGAGAAAGACAAGTTTGTCTTGACTGATGATGTGGTGGTATTACTTGAAAGGTCAACTAATGAGCCTATGCCTCCTAAGAACAGAGGGATCTTACATTTAGAGTCACATCCGAGTGGTCCTCCTCACAAACATACGAGGTGGACTTTTTTTCCTTTTCCTTTTTTTTTTTTATAATTCACTTGCAGTTAGGAGCACAGTTGCGCTGCGATCGTAGGTAGAATTTTTTTTTGTATGTATAATTCACTTGCAGTCAGGAGCACAATTGTGCTCCGACCGTAGGTGAAAACTTTTGCCTAACAATATGTGTTTACATGGTCAAAATACAAAACCAAAATTGTACAAAGGTGTACTGAAGAATCATGATTTTGTACATGTTATTATTGTTGTTTGGTGATTACATTTCATTTTCTCTTACTGTCAGTACCTTTGTTTATGTATATATTTTGTGTGTTTTTCTATTTGGCAAGATAAACTCTCGTAGCAAAAACAAGATTTATTAGAGAATTTGAGAATATGATGAATAGATGGTAGGAATCTAGTTTCTAAAGATTTCCTATTCCAACTGTGTTGTTATTCAAAAAGTGATTTTCTTCTTGTACCAGTGAACAAGGGACAATTATCCTTGTCTTTGTTTCTTCCAAGGTTCCTAACTTCTGGGTCAATTGAGCGCCAATGTCTTGCGATTCTTATTTATGATTAGAGGCACTTATTAGTTTATTGGTAGTTTATACCTTTTTCAAGAAATTGTTGTTTTTCTAGAAAAATCAAGTCATTATTGTCCTTTTTAAATACATTATTTTGTACATTTTAACATGTGGAACGTTTATCTCTCTTTTGTTACTTCATTATTGACAGATATAAATCATTTGAAGTCACCTTTTAATATTTTTTATCTTAGTATATACTCTACAGTACGATGGTGTAAAATATTGGATGGATTATCTTTTTCGCTTATGCCGTTGAAATTTGAATTTTGTAAATCATATTCTTATAATCATATTCTTTTTCGGTGTTGTTTTGTTTTTTACACTTCTTTTGGATTCAACATAGGAATAGTTTCCTATTATAATCATATTCTTATATGTAAGCGATTTCTATTCTTGTATAAGATAGAGATCTATGCACCTTTTTTTTGTTGAAGTTCTTGGAAGAATTCTACATGGCAACCTTCAAGAAATTCATTTGTTGGCATTTTCAATCCTCATGGCTTCTGCTTCATCTTTCTCCCCATGTCTCCCTCTGTTACCATTTAGTCACCCAAGCATTAGCATTCATCTTGAAAAGGCAACTAGATTTTATTTTTTTTGGAGAAGTCGTTTTGAGTCCTTTCTATACATGTATTAGTTATTTAGTTGCTCTATCTCATTGAAGACCGTCTTGGGTCTCCTCATGGATGAATATCTATTCTACTGATGAGGAAGGATGCCCTACTTTGGGGTCAAAATCTCTTAGGTTGGATTCTAAGGATTCGTTTGAAACCCTTTCTACAAGACTTTGGATTCTAGATTCATAATACTTGAAATTAGCTTTTATATATTTTCATAGAAGTAAGATTTTGGACTGCCTTGTAGAAATGTTTTTGGGCAAATAAGGTCTCATTTGTAGAAGTTGTGTTGTAGTAGATGTTGAAATATTATTTTGTCCTTGTAAAACCCTAATACAGCTCTCAACCTCCACATCGACTACTATTATTGTCATCGCCTTGACTACCCTCACCTTAATTGCAATCGTTGCCTTTATGCTTGACTGTCGTCACTGCCCTCAACCTCTATCACCATCACTGCAGTCAACCTCCACTTCCACCACAATTGACACTACTGGTAGCAACAGTTAGGGTTTGGGGAAACAAGATGAAAAGGTTTTGTTGATGAGTGGCAGCTTTGTAAATAGTAATGGCAAAACTTTATAAATAATTGCAAAAAGGTTAGGACATTTTGAGGATAAAACTTCTTTATTCTTAACTTCTATCAGAAGTTACCATGGATCCACTTTTACAAATACTACCTCTTCAAGCATTAATGGACCTTTAGAAGTTGGTGGCTTCTCTTACAATCTGAGTCAATGTTGTCTAATTAGAGCCATTTATTGGACTAACACTTTGAACCTATGTAAAAGGGTTTCCAAATGAACCCTAAGTTCTGTTAATGACTCTATCATCCTTCAACTCATAGGCGAGCTTAGCTCCAATAGCATGGGGAACACATTGGATCATCATCACTCTCAATGGAAACGAGCAAGGGTGATGCAATCTAGGATGTTACACCTTCAAATCGACTCTCTCTGCATAGCCATATATCTCGATGAGTAAAATTTATTATTGCTAGACTCACCCTTAGTTGTCAAAATTCTCTCCATCTCCCTGATGATGATGTCACCTCTCGCCTTATTCACAACCATGGTCTTGTGTAACTCACATCCTTGAAACACTCCACACGATGTTCTTCTTACTCAAGAGTTGTTGCTACTTGCTCAGGTGTGACCTTCTTGAATCCAATAAGATGAACTGTACATGGGATGATCTGTATATTGTGAAAATCATCATGTTTTCTTTTATTTCACCAAATTCCAATTCTATCTCCTTAACTTTCGTCATAATTCGATAATTAGAATAAAAATATAGAATTCACTTTTTCCTGTGAGATCAATCTGTACTTATCTCTGTATTACATAGTACGTCATGTACTTACGGTTAATTAAAATTCATATCATAATGGATCTTGCTAATCTATCTTTTTTTTTGAGTTACACAGGTCCCAATCAGGTTTAAATAGGTGATGGCTCATGCCTAATGATATGTGCGCCTTCTTTTTCCTCAAAATTGCCCTTTTTCGAGTCCATGTCAATAATCATTCCACATGTTCCAAACAATAATCTCCTTTCCGTTTCTCAGTCTACTTATGATGATTGTTCAATCTCGTGTGATGACTGATGAGCCCATGCCATCAATTGTTGTTTGTTTTCTATTCCTATTCCTTGCACTAGTTGGAAAAGGATATGTTGTAGACGCCTCTCTTGTACTAAATATTTTCAAGTTTTGGCAGAATATTATTCCAACCAAAGAACTTTGCCGTTCCTGTTCTCAGGAACCGCTCAACACCCACCCCCAACACTCTGCCTGGCCTGCTAGACCCTCCATTGCCCCTCACCTGAGAGCTCCCCCTCCAAGTAGGAAATCCTTCAAGGCCACTAAGTCATGGCGTGGAAGTAAGTCTGGGAAAAAACAAGGGGTTAATGTATGGACCAGATCTTTCTCCCAGCCTCAACCAAGTGCCCCCTCACCTAGATCGGTGGGGATCCTTCCCACCCCCTATTGCACCTAGTTCGGAGGGATAGTATAAAGCTTCTCCCTCACCTACTACTTCCGAGGGCTGGATCAGGTCCTCTCCCACCCCTCCAGCTTCAGATGGATGGCACAAGGCCTCTTCTTCTTCTAAGGCGTCTGCATCTTCCCTGTTGGATGAGCCCAGCTTCGTTCATGCTGAGATCCGTGCTAGAAACCTATCTATGGGGAAATTCCAGAAATTGCTGGCGCTATATGACTGTGTAGAGAAGGAAGTGACTACTGAGACCCCCTTGGAACCTCATCCCTCTCATCCGGGAACCCCCATTCATGCACCAGGTACTTCTAATTTCTCTACCCAGCAACTGCCTTGTGCTGTAAATACTGATAATTATGTTGCTTCCCCATCTTCCTCTGCCTCTTCTAATGATCATGATATGTCTGTCATGTTAAACAAGGACTTTGATTCTTTGACTTGGGACTCTTATAAACATTTTCAAGATTTTTGCTATAAAATTGGTATTCAGCTTAGGTCTTTGGACGAGGCTCGACTGTTTTTTTTCCCAAGTTAGAAGAGATCAGGGGAAACCTCCCATATCTCTAAGCAACAAGGATAGTTCCTCTGAGAGGGAACGTCCCTCTTGTTTTTCTTACAATTTATTATGATCATAGGAGCTTGGAATATCCGGGGTTTAGGGGCTGGCTCAAAAGCCAGGGCTATCCGTAATTTAATTAGATCACAAAGATGCGATATTATCATTATTACGGAAACTAAAAAAGAAGAATTCTCCCCTGCACTACTTAGATTATTAGGAGGTAAGAAAATCACATTATGGTCTCTCCTGGCCTCATCAGGTGCCTCTGGTGGCATTCTGATAGGCTGGGATGGTAGGAAGGTGAACCTTCTGTCTCACCTTTTGGGCATTTTTTGCCTATCCCTTCATCTCCACTCAGTAGAGGACAACACCGAGTGGTGGCTTACTGGTGTCTATGGACCCTGTCTTTCAAGTCTTAAACCTGATTTTATCAGGGAGCTCCGTAATATTAGTCAAGTGGTGAATGATCACTGGGTCATTGGTGGGGATTTCAATTTAATTAGATATTTTCACGAGCACTCATCTTACCCCAGGATCACTTCTCATATGTCCTTGTTTAATGACTTCATAAATGCTAGTAGCTTGTTGGACATCTCACCCAATAATTGCTCCTATACTTGGTCCAATCT